>LBLO01000226.1:0-37149 GCA_004354395.1 Chondrostereum purpureum
CGCAATGCAGAATACCAGCATTTGACCATACATCCCAACTTGCTGTGTCAAGGGTTCAGGGGAGACAAACGGAGATACGGTAGTGAGTGACGTACCTTCCAGAGCATCTTTCATCGCAACCACTACATCCTTGATGTAATTAAATGAAGTGAGCTGCCTGCTTATGTCTAGAAGAACCATGTGATAATGCTGGTGTACTCTCGAAGTTGGAATTTGCCCTGGCCCAAGAGGCCGTGCTGGGTGGCGATAGACGAGGTCTGTGTCGTCGAATACCTGCCACCCTGGACATGGCCAGCAGTAGCAACTCTCGGGATGTTACAGACTCCGTTCTGGTGCATGAGCTCGTGAAGCACGCCTTCCTCCTCCATGTACTCAACCTTACAAGTGTCCTTCAAAAGCGCAATGCAGCCTCCTCCATCCCAAACAGGTATGACATGAGTACATCTGCCAACGGCGGACAGATGGGATCTCGCCAGAGGATCCTTGCTCCCATACCAGTACGACGTCTCCCGAGTCCTGTTGTCGCAAACGGAGAACTTGAAGATGGGCGCGTGAGATGTTCAGCTTCTGACGACACTCTCGCGTCCTTTACCATCTCGATTCTCGTCAAGTCTTTTGACAGTCGTGTCCTCTCCCCTTTCTTCGGCGCTAGCATGGGAATATCTCCAGAAATACTCATTGAGCTCTGAGGGCATTTTTCGGTCTTTGTGCACATAGAGAAAGGATTCAGAGAAGATGGCTCCCGTATGATTCCTGGAAGCTGATCTTGAACTCGAGGTATTGGCCCATCTCAGACATGTCGGTGACACGACCAGCGTGGATACGTCTGGCATTCGCAGCATCGGATTCGGAGTAAGGAAAGAACCGTCCATTGTGGCCACTAACGGAAGAGACCCGAGGTAGGAACCGACTCAGAATCNGGCCCGTCGCAACGAACGTGGGTCCTTGAAGTTGAACTTGAACGTCCTACATTTTGCCCCCTGAGTCCTGAGTCTCCCAACTTTTAATATGTGGTCTGAGGAATCAATCCTCCAGTGAGAAGGTGGAAGGAGAACTGGTTTGAAATTAAGGATTGGATATATCAGTATGTTCCTTCTGTTGGTCAAATGTCGGGGGTCTTACCAAAGTTCCTCCAGGTTTCTCGTGCTGTTATTCAATGTACTTGATACAGTGTATAATCATGTATTAAATCAGCAGCAGAAGTCCCATTTATTCTTCTGAACAAGTTCTACCTCTCCTACGAACGTACGTGTATACTGAGTTTACTTTGTTCCGGAAATTGATGGAAGGGAGGCACATACTCTTGCTTGATGTCTGTGGGACTTGGCCGCTGTAGGGATCTAGGGTGTACACACTCTCCCTTGTCTGAAAATATGCCGGACATAACATGTCCGAAATCCTCTGACTGGTTTCAGAAAGACCCATCGTCTAAGTCATGATTTGAACAGATTTGAGTGTTGTTTCCTCACTGCTAGCACGCTTTCCCCGCTGCTGTGATTGACAAAGTACCCGGAGTCTATCGCAGAATTCTCTTCAACATTCCTTTACTCACTCGCCATCGATGTCTGCCATTAACGAACCACCTGTACGTCAGATTCCGTCCTCTATTGTTCCATTTGAATGTCTATTCAAAGGATCCAGGNAGGATCATCTACTATATGACCATATAGGAGCAACTCCAGTATCATTTTTGAAGTTGATGAAAGGGATACACTTAGTCTACGATGACCGATAAGGCTGTATTCTTTACTTGTCGGTTTGACGCCGACTTGGCTAGCCGTCACTGTTGATGATACCCCATATTTCTATCTGGGTTATTGAAATTTCACTCCGAGTCGAAGACGGACCACGCGGCATAGTCCTCTCTTCATTGGATCAAGCACAACATCCCACTTTTTCTGCCACTATCCGATATTTATTTATTTATTTTTGGTTTCTTATTGATCCTATTACAGCTATTCCTCTCGGTCATGGGATACCAGAAAAGTATAATACATGAAGCACCCGTTATAGTACACGGTGATAGTGGGGAACAAAAAGCCTAAGTTTCGCCAGCAGTGCTTCCTACCGCACTTCAATTAGCAGCAAGGACATCAACTCATACATCTTAGGATTCGCCAGATTATATACCCTGCTTTCCTTAGAACCAACACCACCGATCCGCAACACTACACCGAGGTATATGTTGTACTCCTAGACTTACCTAGAGCTCCAGCTTATTTCGTGACAAACCAGGATTCCTGGGGAGAGAATGAATGATTCCATCATGGACTCGGTGAGCAAGGATTACTTTGGTCAGATATCACACAGAAACTGAGGAAATCGTTAGGATCCTGTACACAGCGAGGGTGACCCATTCCATGGTTCTGAGAGCAAAGAGAACGATCCATGGGTACCGCTCAAGGCATTACGCGACAAGTACGAAAAGGAGATGTGCGATAGTTATAGCGATGACATCAATACAATGTTGACATTTGTACGTCTACCGGTCTTGGTTTTACCACGGTGCTCATACAATGGCCATAGATAGGCTTGTTCTCTGCAGTGGTGACTGGGTTCCTTATCGATTCGTACAAGTGGCTCCAGGAAGACCCAGACGACAGAAATGAGCGCCTTCTGACTCACATATCGTCTCAGCTCGCAGACCCATCCATCTCTCCTCTCAGCTCCACACCGGTTGAAGCTTTCTCTCCATCTCCCAGGGCAATCCGTATTAACACCCTGTGGTTCCTCAGTCTCAGCCTGAGTCTCACTGCTGCTCTTGTCGGCATCATCACGAAGCAGTGGATAAGAGAGTATCAGAGAGACACAGCTTGCGGTCCAATGACTGCGATGAAAATTCGCCAAGCGCGTTATCAAGGCTTCATAATATGGAGAGTACCGGCCATCATCTCATCCATTCCGATTCTCGTCCAACTCGCAGTCTTCCTTTTCTTTGCTGGGATGCTCGAGCTCCTATGGGAAATGCACCGTCTCGTTGCTGTTTTGCCAACTTCTGTTGTGGGCTCTGTGGCGCTTTTTGCAGTTCTCACGATGGTCTTACCTGCATTTGATACGCTCCACACTCGGAGCAATGAGATGGACGAGGAAATAGGGTATTGCGCCTACAAGTCTCCACAAGCATTAATTTTCTTCCGATGCTTCCTAAGGATATTTAGCTGGATTCATCCACTCTGGATTTATTGCTACATCACTTTCCAAAGATACGTTCAGAAAGAACGGGAACTTGGTGATCCCGGCTACCGATTTGAACAGTCACGTCGTATCCGAATGCACGTCCTGGGACTTCGGCAGAAACACAATTGGTCTCAGATCGAACGACAGCTAGTCGAAGCAGATACATCCGGTCAATTTATCTGGAGAACAGTGGGGTGGCTCCTGAGTGTCCCCGGAGATCACGACATCATCCAAAATTGCGTTGGAAGGTGCTTAGCAGGAATTGATCGTCTAGCCCTTACGAAGCTTGCTTTCCTTCCAATTTCCACTATATATAAGGTACCATTGAGCGTTCTGGAGTACCAGATCCTCCAGAGGTTCCCATTGCACAAGTTGAGACTCTTGACCAAAGTGCTCAGAGACCCAGAATGCGATCGGCAGTATACTTTTGGGATAACCTGGGGGCTTTGTGAAATTCCGTTCACTCAATGGGCGTTGCGGTCTCTGTCAGAGGGGTACCATGATCTTAAACAGACCCAAGGTTTTTGAAAATCCTGCCAAATGTTAGCATTGTTCTAACTTTTGACCTTCTTTCTTCCCCAGGATTACACCTCATTTCGGCGATCCACTCAATCCTACAACGGAATCCAAAAGATGAGGATCTTGAGCCCCTTCTGTCTCACGATTCTATTGGTCTTCTACTAGCAGATTTAGCTTGCTCGCGCTATGAAGTAATCTGCCAGGCGTCTAAAGCTCAGCTTCATGAACGACTTTTACACTTCTACTTTCGATTTGCCTCAAAATCCGTATGCTATGACTTTGTCTACGGGCTTGGGAGACAGTCCTCTGGAAATATGAACCAATCCGGTAAAACATCGCAATCCCTCCAAGATCTTTTCCTACGTGTCGATGATGAGGTGGCCATCAAAGGCATGGACCCAATTCCAGAGTGGGATTGTGCGAGGCAACAGTTTCTCCAACATAATTCTGACCTTACACCGGATCAATACAGTACTATGCGCGGACAGCTTGAGAAAAGTGTACGCGAAAATGGAGATGAGAAAGGGATGTTCTTGTCAAACAGCGGAGAGCCATCTGGCCCGGAGGTTCAGAACCATCGTGCGAAAACTGTTGGGTAAGCCTAGGCCCTAATTCTAATGAGCTCAACTGTTCCCTGAACAGCATAATTCATTTTCAAGCCCAGACGTTACTTGAATATACATCCATGGACTTGTCTTTAGCAACCACTCACAAGTTCGTAGATACTTGGAATGTAAAGTTTGAGCAGAAACGACATCAGCCACATTTCTCGGATCACGGTCCCGTTGTTCCGTCAAACACACGCCCGGCCTAATGCGCTTCTACCTCTTCCGTCAATTCATGCCTGAATGCTTCGCCCTCTTAGGTCTGGGGTGTTGGTATCTCTTTCGACGAGCTTACCTCTAAGTTTCGAGCCATTGTCAGCAGTATCAACTTGATCATTGGAAACAAACGCCTTCCGCGTCCTCGGATGGTGTTCACTGTTCGTCCCACTTTGTCCGATGGGAAATCGGAATCTTGGCTTCACAATGTTAAGCTTCATCCTGGACACCTTCCCACCCCTAAGAGGGAATTGCTAGAGATCCCATTGACTTCCAAGCAGCCCCTGGCCATCTAGCCTCACTATAGAACCTCTAGACTGTTAAATATCGGTGTTGACGTTGTAAATTACTGCCTTGTCTCTCTTTCTGTATATATATACCTAGGTTGAATTTAAGTGTCTTATTTATTCCGTTGAAAACTTTAACTTGTGCCATTGTTGCATCTTACGAATGGAAAACGCAAGCCGGTGCATCCGATGCGCCTACGGCACAATTACGGCAAATCTGCGAGGCGGCCCGACCGTTCGCGGTAAGTTGGTTTCCTTCCAAAAGTTGCTTAGGTATTTTCCCCTGTCTTCCCCAAGTCTTCCCTTCTAATCCAGCTGGAGATATCGAAGGAACAGCGCCAATCCATTATACGGCTACACATTGGTTACTCAAATCCACGATTACCAGTCACACTCGGAAAATACGATGACGGATAATGCACAACACCTCTATCTTCCTTCCTACCACTTCCATTCGACATTCAACTATGACAGCTCTACCAGAGCCTATGATAGTAGACCTTATGGGGAATTTCGGCTGTGAGTACTGTTTATTGTCTATAATTCTAATCCTTCATCTCGATTCCAGTATTTATCAGTGAAAATAAGTCTACCAATGGCGACGAAGATCCGCTTGATGATAAATTATTCTATACTGCACAACCCCCGCAGATTGCGGGCGAAGATCCGGATATTTGGACGGAATGTTTGCTCACCGCGAGTGCAAAGCAGCGACTCATGTTGACACCAGGATACCCTCAATCTTTATCTCGTCAAGTCGGCCGTTCCCTGTGTGAAGTACGGAAGTCATCTCTCGGTGGATCAGGTCTCTTTGCCACCAGAGAGATTGCCATGGGGGAGTTTATTATGGCTGAAAGACCCTTGCTGGTTTGCCCGGCATGGGCAGTTGTCTCTCCCTCCCACTCAGCGGAGGATAGATTTGAGAGCGAAATGTTCAGCCGTGAGAGAGAGATGGAATTCTCTCTTAAGAGGATGCCTCCCAACAATCAAGCGGCGTTCAAGAGCCTTCATAATAGTCACGAACATGATGGTTCCGGGTCTCTGTTTGGACGCCTCAGAACAAATGGTTATGGGTTACGTGGTTTGGGTGCTACCGGTCTGTATCCCACTTCTTGAAATACTCCCGAGAGACGTCTGATACTTGCGTAGAGGATATTGAAGGACACCAATACTCGGGTGTATTCGATAAACTGTCACGTCTAAATCACAGGTCAGCTCATTCTTTCATATCATCCTTGTCTTACGAACTATTGAACAGTTGTGGCCCCAACACAAAAAAGACGTGGGATATGGCTTCGTTTTCTATGAAGATCTACGCTAGTAGAACAATACGCGATGGTGAAGAACTCACTACATCTTATTGTCCGATATACGACACGTCCTCTTCTCGCCAAGAACGCCTCCTGCCCTATGGATTCCAGTGTAATTGCCCATCGTGTCAATCTCCCGACGACTCTGACCAGTCTCGCTTCTGGCTTGTGTCTCTCCGTCACCACAGCCCACGCGAAACCGCCTACCAGGACTGGATTTTGGGGCAGAAAGGTATTAGCAACGAGACAATGGAAAATCACGTCAGGCAGAACATCGAGTTAGTAGAACAGGAGGGTTTGGAACTGGACAAAGTATATGGGAGGGAGCTTAGACTGATGGTCGATGTCTATGTGGCTATGGGTAACACGGAGAAGGCGGTCGAGTATGGCAAGCAGCTGGCGAGATGGGCGATGGGAGAATATGGATGTAGCGAGAAGGAGGTTCAACATCTTCATAACACCCAGAGTTATACGAAGAGCAAGCATTGGGGAATCAAAGAATAGCACATTTGTTATTGGTGCTATTACCTTCGTCCTAAGAATGCAAAAGGAGAATGATACCTTTAGTTAAGCGCCACCAATCTTCGGCCACTTTCGATCGGTTTCGACCGGAAATCGGCCGGACGCCAACGCGGAACGCGTACCGTGAGAATTCCGAAATTAGGTACCAAGGTTTTCCTCTTACCGCCACTACAGAGGCGTTCTATTGACGCTCTGATTTCTTGTTATACATCTGTTCTCTCTTACCACAAACTGGCGCCATGGTAAGCAAAAAGACCAAGCAGGCTAAACGAGCAGCGAAAACAGTGTCCACGGAGCCGTAAGCATCCATTCAGTTAATGTTGGTATTCTATTTCAATTATTGAACGTTCTGATACTTATAGGACTACAAATGGAACTTCTAACGGAACTGGTACAGAACCCACATCCCCTTCAGCTGGACCNAGTACACCAGACATCTCAGCTAAAACTCCTTCACCAATGGAAGATGAAGAAGAGGGAGATATCATTGCGCGCGCTGAAAAGGTCAAGGAGAAAGGAAATGCCGCGTTCAAAGTTGGGAAATATGCCGAAGCTATCGAACTTTATTCCAAAGCTATAGGTTAGTGATGATCTTATTGTTTATTATCGATTCGGCTTGGGTTTCGAAGGCGATGGAGTAGTCTTGTGAGTGTTAATTCATCCAATTCCCTAATGAGATTCGTCTGACCAAAGCCAAACAGCTATCAAATGACTCTACTGTCCTATCAGTGCCCCCTCCTCTTCATTCATGTTGAAATTCGACAACGGTCCAAGGTTGATACGATGGGCTACCGTCTAGTACTGCTTGCGGTATCTATCACCCTATCCGGGATGGTGATTACTTCCCATAAGCCCATTACGCAGAATCCCCGACCCTATTTGTAACTACTTCAATCGACAATATGCATGTACCCGAGTCAACAGCGCAACGGCGGGCTCCAGGATTATTGACACTGGTTGTGGATCGTACTAGTTGATCTGAATGGCTCTTCGGCGGCAGATACATTGTTGTAAGTAGGAATTCATCCTATAAAGTCACAATATTGATGCCTCAGAACTCCCAGTGTCTGCGCAAATGATGCGTATGGCCCACATGCATTCGATAGTGTCCGATAGGTTATTGAGACCTATTGTGAACGTTGGCTCAGACGTCAAATACTCGACGTGTTTCGCTACGAGCCAGGCAGATTACCTGCCGCAGATTCTCTTTTCCTTCCTTTTCTCTAGTGTTCCCCTCAAGTTGYCTGATTGCTGATTAGTCCTCTTACTCTAGGAATGAATCCCCTTGAACCTGCATTCCTCACGAACCGTGCTGCTGCGTATATGGGCCTGAAGCGGTTCCGCTCTGCATTAGACGACTGCCAGCAAGCAACGACTCTACAGTCCGCGAACCCGTCTGCGAAAACACTCCTCCGTCTAGCCCGATGTCAGCTCGCTCTGGGATCCCCAACCCCAGCCGCATCAAACCTGCGCACTGTGCTCTCTCTCGAACCAAAAAACGGGCCTGCACTACAGCTGAAGACCAAAATATCCGAGCTCGAGGGGCATCTGAAGAACTTTGAGGCCGCGCGGAGTAAGAGGGATTGGGGTATGGCCAGACTGTCTCTGGACAAGTGCTTACAGGGTATCGAGGGCGAGGGTGGCGAGGTTCCTACAGAGTGGAGAATATGGAGGGTCGAACTGGAGTTGGCGAGAGGTGGATGGGAAGCTGCTAATATTGCCGCAAAGTAAGATTATTTTTTCTTTGTCAAGTTGTCGCTGACGGTCTACGGCAGTGATGCTCTTCGTTTGAATCCCCAGTCTCCAGAGGTACTGGCGTTGCGTGGCCGCGTGTTATTTTTGACAGGAAAGCTTGCACAAGCAATCCAACATGCACAGTCGGCGTTGAGGCTGGACCCATCATACGAGCCTGCCATGAAACTCAGAAAACGGGTGAAAGAGATCGAGAGACTGAAGGAGGAGGGGAATATCTCTTTCAAATCAAACCGGTGGCAAGATGCGGTCGAGAAATACGGCCAGGCTCTCGAGGTACTTTTTTGTGTTGTTATTCTCTATGTCTCTCATCGTCCCTCAGATGATAGGGACCGAAGAGGAGGAAGGAAAGGGTGGTCAGATCAGAGCTACTCTCTTGTCGAACCGAGCTACGACGCTCGTAAAGGTATGGTTCTTGTTTGCTTTCGTCGCTGTCCACTCTAACCACACGGACAGCTCGACCGACACGAGGAAGCACTTGCCGATACCGAAGAGTCCTTGACACTGGCCCCAGGAAGCTTCAAAGCCCTGCGCACTCGTGCACGCATCCAGCTCCACCTGGAACAGTACGATAAAGCCATCGCAGACTTCAAGTCGGCCATTCAACATGCTGACTCGGACCACGATGCCAAAGCACTGAAAGCCGAGCTCAGGAAGGCTGAGACTGCGCTGAAGAGGAGCAAGACGAAAGACTACTACAAGATCCTGGGTCTCTCTCGAGATTGCACAGAGGTGGAGATCAAGAAAGCGTACAGGAGGGAAAGTTTGAAACATCTCCAGCTCTTAAAGAGCATTATCTCTTGTTCCACTATTAAAGTAACTGGATACTCATGAAAAGGTGTGCTTAGAGATGGAGTCATTCTCTAATAATTATACTTGTAGCTTATATCTACAATGATCAAATAGGAATTGCAGTCGTGAATAACCACAAATTGATCAAACTTTACTAACATTGATATAGTAGCATTCTGGTATCAATCCTCTAAGTAATTAAATAAAACCAATTTCCTCATACTCATGTAGTGATATATACAATATAAAAATACCGTAGAGTGTATGTAAAGAGAATTTTAATAATTATATAAGCCAATTTCCTAATGTGGATAAAATAATAAGTGATGTCATACTTGCCTTCCTAAAGGGGATCGGGCATCAAAAGTAGCGGTCTTTTGATGCCATAGTCTCGCTCGGTAGAAAAAACGTGTTCAATAAATTGAAACACGTAATCCCAATCTGGGAATGAATGTCGCAATTGTGGCAAGCCAGGGCATTATGCTCGCAATTGTGAGTCTCCTAAGAAAGAGCGTGCTGCTGCCACAGACTCTGTTGAACAGAAAGAGACTGGCATGGCCAAGCACATCTCCAAGCTGGAGACCACCACGGTGGTCATGGCTGAAGGGATTAAGAAGTTGCTCCAGAAGCAGGAGGATCATTCCTTAGTACAGTCCTTGCTGAACACCGCATGCAAGAACTCTTCTAACTCCTTTTCAATTCTCTCAAACATGCTCGTATACAAACTCGACCATTTTGCAAATCACTTTCACATTCCCATAGTATTGAAGGGATTGAAAACAAGCAAGGAAGTAGTAGCCATGGTCGACAGTGGCGCATCCACCACCTTCCTGAACATAAAGTTTGTTCTAGAGAATAAGGTCAAAACGACCAAGCTCAAGAAGCCGATCAATGTCTATAATGTAGATGGGTCGGTGAATAAAGCTGGTCAGATCACTGAAGTCGCAGTGCTCGAAATGCGCATCGCAGATCACATAGAAAAGATCGCCTTTCCTATTACCAATACAGGAAAAGACGACATGATCATTGGCCTCGATTGGCTAAGACAGCACAATCCAGCAGTGGACTGGGAAGATGGATCTCTCCAGTTATCACGCTGCCCGGATGAGTGTGCTGCACGCAAGGCTCGTATCACTACTGAGAGTTATGCAGCAAGAAACGATAGTACCTCTGTCATGATGGAGCACCTCACGACAGCAGGTACCTTGTGTAAACACAGATCCCCTGATCCGAATCCTAAGAAGATTGATGCTACCAAGGGTGACATGGAGGTTAGGCTTACGGCCCCTGGCAAACATCATGAAAAGAAGGATAAGGTGAAGGCAGGACCTGGATTGGGTCCAGTAGAAGCTGAGAAATCAGCTAGGGAGAAACCACATCGCTCGGTCACCCTTGAAGAAGTTGAAGACGAAGGTGCAGCCACGCCGATGTCGTGAATCCAGTCGACGAATGGATATCTGCAGTGCATACAAAATCACAAGAGCTCGCTGAGGAGGCTTATGCACAGAAGGATCATCTATCCGTCGAGGACTTAGTGCCAGAAGCTTATCACTCGCACTTAGATCTATTTTCAAAAAGCACATCGGATCGCCTGCCCAAGGCGACTCCATATGACCATGCTATAGATCTGGTGCCTGGCGCAAAGTTTTTCAACTCTMGAGTATATCCGTTGGCGCCGCGCGAACAAGAAGAACAGGACAAGTTCATTGAAGAGAACCTGGCTAAGGGTTACATTCGTAAATCTAAGTCACCCATTTCATCTTCCTTCTTCTTTGTGAAGAAGAAAGACGGTTCGCTTCGCCCTGTTCAGGATTACAGACGTCTGAACGCAATCACAATCAAGAATCGCTACCCCATTCCATTAATTTCGGGGATGATTGATGATTTGCGCAAGGCGGTGTATTTCACTAAGCTTGATGTTCGCAAGGCCTTTAACAACATTYGGATTAAGAAAGGTGAYGAGTGGAAAGCTGCCTTTGTAACTAACCGTGGGCTGTTCGAGCCTACAGTTATGTTCTTTGGTCTATCAAATTCGCCTAGCACATTCCAGGCATTCATGGACGAGATCTTCAAAGATCTAATCGCAGAGGGCAAGGTCAAGGTGTATTTGGATGACATCTTGATCTACACAAAGACCCTAGAAGAACACCGTAAAATTGTTCATGAAGTCCTGAAGAGGCTGAGGGAACACGATTTGTACCTTCAGCCTGATAAGTGCGAATTTGAGAAAACCCGCATAGAGTACCTTGGACTTATTATTTCCCATAACCGTGTCGAGATGGATCCCATCAAAGTCAAAGCGATTGTGGACTGGCCTGAACCCAAGAACCCTACGGACGTGCGAGCGTTCCGCGGCTTCGCGAATTTCTATCGCAGGTTCATTGATGGCTTCAGTCGCATCGCGAGGCCGCTCGACAGGTTAACAGGAAAAGTACCTTGGGAATGGGGGCCTGACCAGCAGGAAGCTTTCGATGAGCTGAAACGCCGCTTCGCGTCCTATCCAATTCTGCGCATGTACGACCCCTCACTAGAAACAAGAGTGGAGGTCGATGCTTCTGGCTACGCCACAGGCGGCGTGCTATCGCAGAAACAGATGGATAGCGAGTGGCATCCTGTCGCATTTTTATCAGAGTCTATGTCACCGGCTGAGCGAAATTACGATATTTACGATAAAGAGATGTTAGCTATCATCCGTGCTTTGGAGGCGTGGCGCCACTACCTTGAGGGTCTACCACAAGAGTTCCTAATACTCTCAGATCATAAGAACCTCGAGTACTGGCGCTCCGCGCAAAACCTTACCAGACGCCAAGCACGGTGGTCTCTCTTTCTTTCGCGATTCGTCTTTGCCATTGTACATAGGGCAGGCAAGCTGAGCGGGAAGCCAGACGGGCTTTCGCGCCGCCCTGACCATAAAGTTAACGACTCTGATGATAACCTCTCAACSAATCTATATGTATAGTAGTTCCTCATTAGTGTAGCCAATTCCAATGATATCCAATATCCCTCATATACATCTAGTGTGAATGCCATGACAGAACGCTTGAGCTCTCCTAAGAATGAGATGGACTGTAAGACCGATTCGACTCCACGCGGCAGCAAGGATCCTCGAAATGGAAAGATGATTCGCGAGGCCCGACTGTGGGTGATCATGGATAAGTAAATGAACTGATCGCTTGTTGGAGTTAAGGTACACCTGTGGACGTCATAACCAGTTCAATTGATTTATTTCTTCACGCACCCAAGCAGACACCGTTCCCATTCTGCAACACAGGAGGGTATGCATATGATTTACCGCTACATAACAATAAAGCTTGAGTGCTGAAGATGAATTGATGCAGTTTCCGTCAGATTTTAGGACATTTTATAGGAATGAATCATAATTCATAATATATAATAAACCAAGTCCTGTTTAACTTCAACGGGGGTATGCTCAGAAGTTAGTAGAGAATTAGATAAAACATTGGCCGGCCAGGATCTCGGACAAGAGAGCTATGGATGGGCTCTAAACAGAGAAGGGCCTCCCACTACCTTAGAAAATAGAAAATAAAGGGTTAGAGTTTGGAGAGGAATTGATAGATCACAAAAAACGGGTCCAAAACAAATGTGAGAAAAACCATTGTTCTCCAGAGGCAGGGACCCCGGGTATCTTAAGCCTCATGCCTTGCGCTTAGATTGCTTTTCAACCCAAACTATATCAATCGTATAGAAAATGCCCAAGTCCAATACAAAGGCCTCAAGAGCAGCGAACCAGCTCAGCTGGAAAACCACAATTATGGGTCAGGATGGCAGGAGACGGCGAGCTGTACGRGTCGACGACGATGCCTATAGGTGTGTAGGCTTTATTATGGGGCACCGCAAATTGTCTAATTTTCCCAACACAAGCCATTTGACGTTGTTGCACGATTCAATGCCAACGGCGACACCGTCTCAGGCAGCAATGACCACTGCGTTCTCCATTTACCAACCNAACCARCCTTTGTTMATGACCAMTCCCCATCCTGCCTCTTCTGACTCGTTCRACAWTCACACRCAGACRRCARCGACCCCARASCCCTKGCCAGTMKCAACMTGGCARGCGACCATRACAGTCGATGAGAATGGGCTGGTGGCAGAGGTGCCTCAGGCAGTATTCGTCGTCGASCSTMGANCAWSMCACATCGCCTCTACGACCGRTGCGCAGGAGATCCTGTCGTATCCTCAATACGATGCTCCCTCGCTTGGAGAGCCATATGGTGACGTCAATGGGGGCATGCTGGTCGATGCCACCAGCCCACCAGCCCTTGGTTCATCGTACGACCTCCCAATCGAGGTCGACGTCCACCATGTCAATGCCACCAGCTACCCCGATGCCTACGTCAACGAACCAGTGCAGGAAATCATTTTCCCGTCCTTGAACGGNTACTACATCCAAGGTCCTGCCAGAGATCAGCAGCAGCAGGCATCACAGAACGTAGCAATTCCCGCWKCATATCCCCCCTCTCCATCATACACTTATTGGCCAGAGAGCCCACCAATGTACTCACAACAATACAACATGGAAGAGATTCAGCACGAAGAATCCAGCGGGAAMATGTACCAACAATCCCMGRCCCAAYAGTTCTCAGGYTATGACGCATGGYTGGATTATCCAAACCAACAGCATCCCGTCTATCAATGGGCAACCCCCGTYCCAACGCAGCAGACAGAGAGCAGCCTTGCGGACGCGCTGGGGACTCAAACCGACTACAGTATCACAGAACCCGTACACGTCGAGCCCGAACAGGAGATCACTGAATGGTATGTCGTCCGGTAGCTGCCGACTCAGCCTAGAAAGAGTGACTTACGACTGCATTTACAGGGATATCCAGCCTGCTAACGCAGCCCAGATGTTATGGGCTAGGTACGTCGCATCGGTCAAGTGCAAACTCTTCCGAGCTCACGCCCACCATTCGTCTAGAAAACACGACCGAGAGGGCAGTGGCCCAAGGCACTGTCCTTGGTTCTATGAGCCTAGCAGGCTCTCCCAGGTCATGAATTGGGACGACTAAGCAGACGGCCTGGGATTGCCACACCACTTATACCGATGACACTCACAATACAATGACACCGGCGTGGTAGTGCCACCCTGGTCGGTATCCTGTACTTATTCCTTAGTTCGTTAACTGTATTTGTAGCTCTTCCTGGCGAGGGCCGTCTGTAACTTGCAATGGATATATATCAGCCGGAACTTCGTATTGCGTGAACAGCAACGTACCTCCGGACACTTCAGGGAGAAGTAAATCCTTCGAGGGTTGTCGTTTGGAATATACCCATGAAGGTTGCCATCGTGAGGTTAACCTGATAGTACATGGCCCTTGGAAGTATCGTCCTATACCACCGATCTCAGCGTTCCGGAGTATCCGGCGAAATGAACGGGCAAGCCTGCCATAACTTGCTGGGGTTGGAATGCGAGTCTACAGCGGTACTTCCTTCTGTGGTGACTGCTCAGCAAGATTGAATTCATGACCTCTGTCCTTGTCAAAATTGTGAACACGGAATCCCATGTGAATATCCGAAACGGAAGGACGAACCCCGTTATGATGCTTTGGGCCACTCTCTTGTCCTGTCCAACGGCTCGACCATTGACTATGCATGTCTTCCCGTTGATCTGAGGTGAGAGGTCGATGTTTATACGTATCCAATCCGGGTATAGATTTCGTTTTGTGAGTTGATGCATATGCGAATAGCTCGAAGGTTGCAGTATGCTCCAATTCCGTTGGTAGTACGGGAAATGAGGAACCACGATTCCACTGCGGAGAGCCCAAAAATTATGTTAGAGATAATGTGGAAGCTGAGGAATATCGATTTTGAGAGATGAGTGGTATGAGACAAAAGACACGATGAGTCACGTTCAACCCTAAAGTGGAAGTGAACTGTAAATTCCTTCCCTTTCCTCTTTTGGTTCACTTCAAGAAGTTAAAGTTCAAGTTCTCGACCATGACGCCGCAGATGGATTAGATCCCAGAAGGCTATACACTCATGCAGAAAGCGGGATAATCAGTAGTAATCCTGATGTTTGGCAAGAGACAGCTATTTACGGCAAACGTACAGACCACTTCCGCAGAAGAGAAGCTTTCCATGTTCATCAATCTCGTTGCTGTCGGGATCACTCACGTCCTCCAGTCCAGCAGAGATCACCGGGGCAGGTCCGTCATTCTAGGAAGCTCCTCACAGCAGAAGATAATCCTTGTGCGCTTTGTACGCTGGTGAACATGGACAGATATCCCGGCGAAATTTTATGTGCCCGCACATAAATGTAATAGGAATGATGAACTGTTCGCCCGAGTTTCAACTTGAACGAGATTTGCACTGCGACCGCTATCGGGCTCTATTATAACTGACGATTGTGCATGAGGNCATCTGTCTTTCGAGTCCCGAAGTGCTAGTGATGGACTAGCATGACCGCACAATGCCCAGCCAACAGAATAGCCGGAATAAGTATATCTCGTTCAAGGTGCTGAAGGGCCTTGATAACTGGTTTCGAATCTTACGCTGGAAATACATCGGTCGGAATACCCCCGATAAGCTTGATGAGCAGGATTTTGACATCTCAGTACACTAGGACCATGCTGTTGTTTCCATTCAAACTGCATTCAGTGACCTTTCTACTTAAGAACGACTTGGGACACGCAGTTGGACGATTTCTCTAGCCCCTACTGTCTCTACAGATCATTCACTTCATGGACTCCGAGCTTCCAGTCCCACAACAGCTCTTTCAGATTGTACAGGACAGTCGCCTACTCAATTCTTGTATCTGTGATGAGTTTTTCCTTCCGGTTATGGTGACCTCCTACTCACTCAGGCGATCACTTAGTGGCATGTTTTACACTTGTTCTTTATGATACTTGTATTTCGCTTCGGAAAGAGGTTGGTTTGTTCTTTTCACTTCGTTGTTACCGTCGATAAACTGAATTTCCAGATCGAGGACGTTTGGAGGTGAGCTGGACCTTTGCTTCTGTCGTCGTCGGTATTGATTACGTGAAGTTCACCCTGGAGTTTAGCAAAGACGATCTATCTTTTCCAGCGCTATTACTCTATAGGCTACTTTTGGTGAGTTCTATGTCTCTTGTGTGGAGGTTGGTGCACATGTTCTGAGAGGCCGGATAGTATCTACATCTACGGCACGTATAGTGACGCGATATTGCGACTYTGTTAATTTCTCATCGCATCCTTTAGTATTTCTGTTCAACCACCCWTCTATGTAAGACTTTCACATCTGGTTTTACGTCTGAATAAAACACTGATTTTTCTCTCATTGAACGATCCCAGTTGTACGCCAGCTTGTCCGCTATCGTTCTCGTTAATTGCTTTCATTCAACAGAGTTTACAGGTGTAAAGCATGGCACCCTATTGCTGGAGTGTCGGTATCTTCTAGGCTATATGCCTCTGCGAGTGCTCATAACCCGCCCTCTGACAGGTGCACTAACCTGGCTGTTGCGATGGGYGAATTACTCTGCCTGCTAAGAATACATGCTTTATACCATTGGAGTCTCTCTGGTGTGTACGGGACAACCTTTTCTCTTCTATCACCTCGTTAACTTGTGGTYCAAAGTGCGTATCTTTGCGGCGATCTTGGTTTCAGGTAGAGTCCACTAGTCCCGCATTCAGAAATACGTGGTGCTAAGCTGATAGCGGTCTATCTGCACCCTTGAACAGCTGAAGCTGCGGTATATAATTCTTCTCCACATTTGGCTCACATGCTGAGGCGATGCTTCAGTTCAATATACTAGCAACAGCGAAAGTGGTTCAGTTCACTAGTACGGCTGAGCGCCCATTCGGCTATCCTCTTCCAGGCTGTGTCAATAGGGTGGCGTCAGACCAAGAGCTTTCTGGAATTCCGTTCGTGTGGTGGAAACTTCCATGGTAAGTGCTATTCAATCTGCACTCCTYCCGAGCTTTCAAGCCCTCGTTTGTTTCCCACAGGGTAGTAAATGCAATCATCGCTTGTGAGTACAATCCCGCTGCTGGCCCTCTCCTCTTGTTCATTGCTTGGGTGGAGTCATCCTTTTTCTTCTGTGTATGTACAAGTTCATTTGGTTCGTAGTAGAGCTGCAAGGTATCAACGGCGAGAAAAAGAGCTGGCTTTGTCAAGTCTTGAATATCCGACATGCGGCACCGACAATCCACTTGTTCACGCGTGATTCCGCCTCATATTTCTTACTGTGAGTTGAACTTTAATTCAGCATAGGAAAGTATTTCATTCTCAACGCCAATCCAGATGCCTTCGTAAGCACGACCTTTTTTAAAACAAGTCTGATCTTGTAACTATCTTGCACAGTTGCTCACCTCCTCAATCTCTCCATGGCTTTCCAATACGCTGACAGAAGTCTGGTCGAGATTGGGCATTCGTATGTTTGCATTTATGTGCAAGGTGGATGAACTCTCATTGTGGTCTTTTAGATGGACTGTAGCTGTCTACGTGCTGACGGTGAGCACTGAACCCCCTCAAGAGCTTCCCCTTTTTATAACTTATCCAGTCTACACACATGTATCTTAATCTCAAAGCACTGGGAAAGAGGGATGCATATGGCGGCACAGGGGCTCAGCAACACAATGAGGCTACTTGTGCCCCAATACAGTTTGCAACGATTCAGAGTATGTATGATTTAGAGGGACTTACTTCCGATTATCTTCCTAATGGTATAGGAACGATATAAAGAGGCGAATCGTGATTTGTATGTGTTCTGGGATAAAGTACGGGCTAGCTTTTGAGATTTTCTACTAGTAAATAGTCGTACAACCAGATGTAGATATGGAAGGAAGTTACTTGTTATCCATGGCTTGTCGCTCTAACGACTTTACAGAAAGTGAGGTACAGTAGGAGCCAACGCCTCATATTTGATGCGCCCGATACGCGTCTGTAGCTCGATTTGGAAAGCTGCCCAAAGTTGAACATGTCCTTCTACCACCACCAACCTCAGCAGCAACAACAGCCGTTGACTCCTCCAAACTCTGGATTTGTGTTACAGCGTAGTCCTAGTCAAAGCCAACTCGGTTTCACTCCCCAGGATCCGCGATTTCAGCAGCAACCGCGGACCGCCCAACAACAACTTGCTTACTTCCAGCAACAACAGAATGCCCAACATTCCCCACAGCAGCTCCCAAATCAACAGTTCTCTCCCACTAATTATCAGCAATCGCAATATCCATCTGTACAGCAAAGAATCAATCAATATGCTCAGTATAATCAAGCAGTCTTATCCCCTCAGCAAGCGCAGANTATATATGGCCATGCGCATACGCGCTCAGCGCCTACTACTMTCCAGACCCAGGCTTTTCCCCAGACATCGTCGCAAGGTCGTCCACTTCCAGCGCCATTACCAGCTTCCTCAACGCCAAATCCCCCAAATTCCATCTCCGCCACCCAGTATTCGCCTACTAGAGCTACTCCGACACCATCTCCGACGCGATCCCGCCCATTACCTAGCCCAACACCGGCACCGAATCCTCCTCTAGCGTCACCTAGTCTGTCGATTGACCTGAGTCTAAGAGGCAGTGGCATCTTTGGTAGTACCACGCCTAGGCAACCTAATACCCGACCGTCTTCTTCACCAGGTCTATTCGGGCCATGTTCTCCGCGTAATCCTGTGGCTCAAGGAACTCCTGAGCCATCTTATTTCGACCCAGGTTACAGCCAGCAATTCGGCACCACGGCCAGAGCTAATCCTCATCCTCAGTTTCGCCTACAGCAACCTGCGCCACCTACCCCGACAAAGATGGCTCAGTCGCGTAGCCCAAGTCCTTCCAAGATCAAGGCTATGCGGAATAGGGCCGGGAGCCCAACGAAGCAGAAGAGTCGACCATCTTCGCCAGTCCAATCTGAGCGCGGAAGGCAGCCCCAACCGCCGAGTTCTACGAAAGGTAACTCAGAGCCTATTTCAGAGCGGGAACGAGGGAGGCAGCCGCCAGTTCCTACCAAACAACGGACAGAGCCGATCCCTCGCAGCGGTGGCAGCAGTATGTTTGCATCGAGAGAGTCTTCTCCCTCTGCACCACCCCAGCATCCTGAAGTGCGGCGTAGACGAATGAGTCCACCTCGTTTCGAAGGGTCGGTAAGTCCAGTGCGTGAGCCACCTCCGAGACACCCTGCCTCCCCTTCAAAGAAGAATCAACCTCTTCCTCCAGCATCCCCTTCGAGAAGAAGTCAACCTTTGCCGCCGAAACTTCCTCCTCGTTCTTCTTCTCCTCCAAAGACACTCTCTGACCTTCCTCCGATTGAAGGAGGCAAATTTGTTCCGATGTGGAAGAGGACCCACGTCTCTGTGTTTGGAGGCGGTCAGTCATCCGCGCAATCTTCGGCGGGTCATTCGGCATTCGCAGCAGTGGCAGCTAACGGGAGGTCGTTGCCATCTGCTCCTGGTATGAATCGTGGGTATGACGAGGAAGAGTCGGAAGAAGATATGGATGATTCCGCATCTATGATCACCTCTCATACGGGGACATCCCGCAGCTCCAGGAGCTCTATGGCTTCACAAGTATCTAACACTACCCATTCCTCCAACGTCTCTAATTCTTCGAAGTCTACGCGTGTATCAAATGTCTCGAGATCCACTCAGTCTTCGACCGCCTCTCGAGCAAGCACGTTGCCACAGAGTCCACATTATGGTATACGTGATTTGCCTACCACCCCGAAGAAGGAATATGGCATCCGGGAGCTTCCTAGAAACTCTTCACCGATGAGGGAGTACGGGATACGCGATCTCCCTACCTCTTCGTCGCCAACGAAGGAATATGGTATTCGCGATCTTCCTAAACCCTCTTCTCCTGGAAAGGGATATGGTATCCGCGATCTTCCTCCAACAAGAGAACGACCTGAACCGCCAATCATGGGTATGCTTACCCCGTTAATTGACAATGGCTGAACTAACCAAAATACTCAGTGAATCATGCTCGCACAGAGATCCCAAGAGGGACCACCCTCCCTGAGCCTCCTATTTTATGTACGACTCTTTTGTCCTCTCTGTACCTACGTATTTTTTCTGACCGTCTCCATCAGCTACGCACGCACAGACTGATCCACAACCTGCAAGTATGACCCTCAAGTTCGCTGCAATGACCATGGACCATAACAAGAACCGCGAGTGGCCTAGCACCCTACCTCAACTACCGCGGACGCCCCAGAAGAGGGATACAAGGGAATTGGACTTAAATTTAGACGATCCTCCTCCCAGACCTGAAAGTAGGACGGAACTGCTACAAAGGCAGGCCTATGGTGGAATGCAGCAAACTCCCGTCTTACGCTCCCAACCAGTGATGGGCAGAGGAAGATCTGGATCTGAATACGGCTCCTCTACACATTCAAATCCTCTTCCGACTGTTCCTGCTCGTGGACGACCACAGTCAGAGTACGGGACCCCGATGCGACCATTCGCTAATCTGCCCTCGGCTCCTTCATCGCCGCAGTCGCGCGCGCGTAACCTACCATCTGCACCCTCTTCACCTCGAATGGCTCCCGCTCGTCCGAACCCCCAATTTGCTCAGCCCCAGTCACAGCCAGCATCGCCACGGATTCGTTCGCTTCCTCAACCCCAGCCGCCTTCGCGGTCTGAAGCTCCTCAAGTTCAAATTGAGTCGCCTGCTCCGAAGGGTGGGAGGGATACCATCCCAAAGATATCTCTTCCTGATGAGGATGTAGATTACAGCTCAGCGGGGCCGAAGATAACCGTATACGATGTTCCAGGTATCAGTATTGATGCAGCACCGTCTGTTCCTACAATATCTATTGGAGGAGGTGGTCCTGATATAGCTGTCTCTGGACCATCTATCACTGTAGACAATGATGCCACACCGAAGAAGAAAGCACTTCCGATAAGGAAATTGCATAGAGCTCCCGGTTTGATTTGTGCTGGGTGTGGGGGTGCGATTATCGGGAGAATTGTTGCTGCAATGGGTGTGAAGTGGCACCCTTCGTGTTTCAAGTGCAGCGTGTGCGACGGGTTGTTGGAGCACGTTAGTAGCTATGAACATGACGGGTTGCCGTATTGTCATTTAGATTTCTACGAGGTATGTAGTTTTTCCTCTACTTTCCTATTGATGTCAACTAACGCAGCAAGTCTAGAATTTCGCACCACAGTGCTATCATTGCAAGACGTCGATAATCGAAGAACGTTTCATCTCTTTAGATGATCCTGCTTTGGGAAAACGGACGTATCATGAGCAACATTTTTTCTGCTCAGAATGTGGGGATCCTTTCCTCGATCCATCTTCAAATAATGCTGCATCACTTCTTCCATATGATCATTCCGACTCTTCAATCACCAACACCAATAACTCGATCGAGATCACAGGAGACGGGGAGTTTAGCGGGTTTGTGGTATATAAAGGGTACCCGTATTGTGAAGCTTGTCATGTGAGGTTGAGATTGCCAAGGTGTAAGAGGTGTAAGAAGAGCATTCGAGATTGGGATGAGGCTGTGGAAGCCTTGGGAGGAAAATGGTGTTGGTCTTGTTTTACTTGCAAGGTATGGACCGGATAGTTCTATCTCTTTCTGTATTCTACGGCTCATGTAAATGCTTCTTCTCTAGAGTTGTGAGCGGCCATTTGATACACCATCATTCTTCGAAAGAGATGGAGAACCGTTTTGCGTCCAGTGTTATCCAATCATGCTGAGAAATGAGGTCTAGCATGGCCATTCACTGTTCCGTTCTTGTCTTGTTTTTTTGATTGCTTTGATTTTGCTATCGCTTCCGTTTATAACGTTTTTATATCCTTTAATCCATGGAAATCCGCGTGCCATGAACAACTTGCCAACCTGTAAGTAAATCTTTGAGGGTCCAGGCGTACACGGACTTGTGCCTTCCTCACTTTGAATCGTGTCATTTCTAGTGATTAACCATGGAACTAATTAGTTAATGACAATACGAACTGTCGGTACTCTATATAGTATAGTTTTTCAGTGTGTTCGCTTCACCATTTTCAGCGGTACATTTTTGATTCCCAAAGATAGCATCACGTTGGCATCGAGGACTTTGGTCTTCCATTGTTCAATGCTCTCCCCACTCTTTAGGAGCGGCTGCACTTTCCAGTCTCTCAGAAACATGGTCAAAAAGCAGACTGCCTCTGTGGTAGCGAACTTACGACCGATGCACGCCCGGGGACCTAGACTAAAAACAGACACCAGGTCGGAGTCTGAAGGGGTGTCGTACCATCGGGAGGGAATGAATCTTTCGGGGTGCGTGAAATATCGCGGGTTGTATTCTACAATTTCGTCTCCAGATCAAGGCTAGGAAAGACAGGAAAAAGTGCGCACTCACGAACTCCGATCATGTCCACAATGAGCTGAAGGAAACCCTCAATATCGAGCCCACAATTGACACAAGGAGACATACCGACATCCCTTTTGGGACATGAATGGACCTATTACCCTCTTGGCCGCGTGGATTAGGGATTACGAGCGAGGTATCCTCTGTTGCTTCACGAATCAAAATATGGCCAGCCGCTTGATTTATCGCTTACAAGTAAGTAATGCTTGTTATTGAACGGCAAATGGGCACTCACGGTACATACGCGCTGCCTCAAAGAAGGCCCCCAGGACTTTATTGAGGTTCGGAAAGTCGAGGATGTTCTGAAAAGAATTTAGACCCTGTCAAGTATTGGAAATATCGTTCACGAACGGGATCCCCTTCCCAACCGATGAGTTCAACAATTTGGTTCACTGTCTCCTCTTGGATGGGTTCATTCAAGGCGAGCAAGGCGAGGGTGACAGAGACAGTCTGAGCGGTTGTTTCTATCATGTGGAAATATGTCAGCTAAGGATAACCATGCACATCATGATATTTCAATATACCGTGACCAGCAAATAACAGAATGAAAACGTTTCCGATCTATATAAAAAAGTAAGAAAACAGAAGGTCTCGACAGAAAATGATTTGCTTGCCAATTCTTCGTCACTCAGTCTCAATTTCTCGGACTCGCTCTCATTTGCCTGGACAAGTAAACTGAATACATCCACTGTGCGTTTTCCTAATGTCGGATCTTCATGCATAGGCGTGTTAACATCTTCCTTTCTCTGTGCAGCTTGGGCCTTCATAAACTCTAATAACTGTTCATGGGCTGTATCTGACTCTCGAATGCTTCAACGGTATATGAGCATACTTTTCTCCGTATATAGATAGTAGCACATACGCTTGGAAAGGAAGGTAATGGGCCCATTTTGGAAGAGCGATTTGAAGCATGCTTGTCTCGCTGACAATCTGCAGAGCTTGCTGGATTGATAGCTTTCCATCGGTTGTGCTGGCAGGTTCCGACCTGAAATAGCTGGAATGGGCCCAAGTAGCAAAGATTCTCTGAGTCCAATGCGCACCAAGTAAACGGAAATCCAAATCCACAGGTTCCAATGATATGAAAGCTTAGCTTGAAGACTAGAATAAATAACGGGTATTTTCCAAGATAGTTGGTATGGCACCTTCAAAATTAAAGTCTGTACTACAGGTACTTCAATGTCTTGTTTTACGTTCCAATTCTCTGCATCGTTCATTTCATGATACACCTGCACCGTGGACTTCCATACCAGCTCATATCTATCGGGAAATTTGAGAATGAAGTTATCTCATGCCGACATGAAAACATACAATTTGGTATTGAAAGCTGGCCCGACGACTCGACGGTGCTTCCTCCAGGTTTCTCCATCTGCAGCAACGAGATTCATCCCCCATAGACTACGGNTTTTAGCGGAAGTATAGAAGGCCTTTGTTTGCAATGGAAGACGTACAGGAGGGCACGACTAGCAGATTCAGGCTTGACGAAATTACATTTGTGAGAGCCTGAGCTGACCTGCCGAGCAACGTTGAGATCTGAGGTATATATAGTCNGGCGCCCAAACAGGGAGATGATAGATATGCTTTCGTTTTCACGATACACTAAGAAAGTTATGTCATTTCGGAGAACTCTAGGAGGTTGCAAGGTCACTCACAGTCGAATCTTTTCTTCCAGTGGAATCGCAAGCCCGCATTCCACCATGTTGAAGGCAGAGCTGCGCCCATTAATCCCATAGGGAAGAATGCGGAAAAAGTGCATGGTAACTGGCTTAATGCCTATGAATAGGTTATGGTTGTTAGTCTGGCGATGGACGTGGAATACTTACTTTGTAAGTGTTCACAAGCTCGAAAACTCTGTGGACCAGAAAGACTAGAAAGAGAGAGAAAATCACAGAAAATACGCTCATGGTATGGTGGTGGAGGTAGCGATGGCCTCGGCACCGAACGAATTCAATGACAGACTAATGACCATTGGTGTGATGAATTCAAACTGGTCCATTCAAAAGTGGGTCACGTCTGACACCCAATGATATCACAATGCTGAAAGGGAACGGAACAAAAGCATGTCGAGATGACACGAAAAGATGTTCCGGTACATATAGTATGATATACTTATATCTCATTCCTAAGTCTGCACTCCAAGTGGGAAAGCCGAGATACTATCTAGTATCATCTCCCGAAGAAGTATGAGAAAAGTACCTCCATACGAAGTCACCCCATTTGTTTCAACCACCGAAAGCTCGCAATAATGCCACCGAACGGGTTCTGGCTGATGGTATCGATCTAGTATTCGAAAAGTTCGAGGGCAACTTACGATGGCCCAGAGTGATCATTGTACGGGTTGAGGCGGCGCCAGTAGGATGTAGACTTCATGCTATTTCATTCTACTGTCCGTGCTTGTTGCACATCTCGAGATTGAAACAGAACGCTCATAATCGTACTGCAAGACTGGATCAGATGATAGCACTTACTTCCACACTATTTCGACCTACCAAACGATGTATTGGGTTGGCGTTTGTGCACAAGATTCGACACCCACCTCTTGCTTCAGTGAAATACACGTATCATACGAGAACAGAGCGAGGGCTGCAACTAATTCCGAAGTCAGTAAAGGACAAGAGAACCCGGAGTCCACGAAGCTCACCATAGCAGAAATTGACAGTCTGTTTGTTTTGTAAGACACGAACAAGTTCGTTGCGCGAAACGTCATCCGATTCTATGTCCCCCATCACCGTCTGAGTAGAAAGGTGCGGAAAAGGTTAGGCGTCTCCCGAAGGGAACATCTGGAGAAAATGGTGAGCTTTGTATCATGACTGCTTCAATGATGTAGCCTCTTCGTTCAACCGGCGACTGAAATGCCCCGGAAGTCTGCNAAAACTGGGCAAATAATTCTCATTAGCTTGCCATAGAGAGGTCAGGCTGCATGAGACCAATCTGCCAATTCACATTACAGGGGTGGCTGCCAGTAAAAACCACCGCAGACTCCTTCCTGACTCGCTCATAGGCTTGAACAGCGTGAGCGCCCAAAGTTGGGCGCGTCTTTGCGAATGCATGTTGCATTTCTATTAATTGATTGGGCTCCAAGACAGTGAGATACACATGAGCCGCGAGATAGTGATACTCGGTGAATCGGCCGTTGGCCGTTGAAGCAGATCTCTCTAGCCAACCTTGAACTGTGTCCCTCATCTCAATGTCACTTCCAAAAACGTAGCGACTTCATCGAAAGAGTCCCGAAATTTATCCTTCGCGTCAGGCGCGTAGTCAAACGAGTGCTCTTCCCCTTCGACTTCAAGGAATTTCACAGGTACACCAGCACTTTGGAGAAGACGATGTATGTTTCGGGATTCGTGGACGGGGACGGCAGTATCTGCAGTCCCGTGCATAAGAAAGGTGGGTGGCCAATTAGCATGAGTTTCCTGGAGCTGAGGGAAGAGTAGAAGGTGCTCTGGAGGGACCTGAGGTGCCTCAGAGGTGCCCAACATAGTCGATAGTCTGTCCTCCCCGGTGTAATAATCGAGATATACGCCAAGCTGGAGGTACAGTCGAGGGAGAAGCATTCGGGGATCGGAAGGATATCCAGTATCTGGGTCATACAAAAGCGGCGCGCCAGTCATCTCGCTGGAACAACGATGTTTCGGGTGCATGAAAGGAGCGAATTTGGGGTCGCTTGGATCGAGAAGGTCCCGGCCCCGGAAGAAGGGTTTTTCTTTGGGCTGCAAGTAGTGANGGCTCTGCATCATCTTCGTCAGATAAACAGCACAAATATGATATATACTTCCCGCACCAAAAAATCGCCGCCCATCCCGTACATTGATAACANGGCTTTCGGACGAGGAATAGCGTGCATTGCGGCCAAATATGCACACAGGCCACCAGAGCTTGATCCTGAGACTACGATTCGGCTGGTATCAATTCCCAATTCATTGGAGTGGATGTTTAGGAAGCTAAATAGGTCTTTGATATCTTGGAGTACGTGGTGTCCCGTCACTGAACCAGATGGTATAAGACGATAATCAGGGCTAATGATGGTATATCCCGCAGAAAGAGCACGCTCTGAACAGCAGAGACTAGTTTTAGAACCTATGAATGCATTATTATTCTAAACGGGTACGAAACCGTATAGCCATGTAGGAGTCCAGCTCTTGCGGTTTCCAGAGGTCAAACCACCTCCATGGAAGTAGATAAGGAGTGGGGTTGGATGTTTCATTTTCGATTGGTATAGGTCAAAGTATATTTGCTCTCCACTTTGAAGAGTCTTGTACGCGAGTGTACATTGAGGCTTCCAGTCAGCGCTCATGGAGAAGGATCTGAAGAAGGATCTGGGTGGGGATATCATGACTCATGCTGAGTCAGCAGATACGCGCCCATAAAAGGACGCGATCCTCCTCGGTTCCCTTTTCTTTCTAACTACCACCACAGAAGTGAAGACTACGAAGCTCGACACACACAAGGCGNTTTTTCAACGCTTTTACTCTCGAGCGGGTGAGGTCTGAGTATCAATATCTCCCTTTTTGTCTTGCCTCGCTAGGTGTGGCGACAATTTGCTGAACGCCGTATCCGCCTATCTAGTTTCGGCCTCAAAGATCTCTTTCTGGAGGGAGAGCACAAACTTTTCATGGCTTCAAAATCGTCGTGGAGATTGGGCGATGTTTTCTATTGTCTTTTGCTTTGCTTTTCGTCTCGCATGCGCATCATCTTGGATGTGTGGACGGCAGTTTAGACCGTACTCCATGTCCCCATGGTGGTATTTTCTGCTTGTGTGCGATCTGCAGAATGACAGTATGTACGCACTGTATCGAGTCTCTCCAGACCTTTGGAATCGCCTTCCATCGTCACGTGCAACTCTCTTGAATCCTTGATGTGGCCGTCTGGCCACATACCTTGTCATTTGAAATCTCCTCTGCTGATACGTGCCATGTAGTGCCGTGAAGCTCCTCTTGAAATAACGCTTGTTATCTCGCTCTGTCTCGCCGTGCTTCGCTGTTGCTGACTGCTGTTATTCTGTCGGTCTTGGGACGAAGGTCCTCGCCTGCGAGGGTGCAGAAGGACTACTGATAATTTCTGCTCTTCAGTGACCTTCGTGGTTCCCGCTTCGGCGTGTAGCTCAACTCAGACTACTCTCAGCTTCTGCTGTGCCAATTTTTTGCTCCCCCTGCCAATTTTCGAATTGGCACATTTTCCATTCTGACAAGTTCTTTTCGAACGTGTCTCCGGAATGTTATGNCCTGATGCTCTTACTCCTCGGTCAGTCCCTAGTACTTGTGTTCTGTTCACCGTTATCTGACCTGTATCCTTAATTGCAGCCTATCGCTTTAGGTATCCTTGTTATCGCAGTCTAAGGGTCATTATCCCCTTTGGAAATTACATTTTTGCCTACAAAACGGTGCTCCTTTCACTTCCGAGACATTCGTGTTGTTGCGCCGCGACACATGACATCAACATGAGCAAATAGCGTCCAATGTTATAACGAAAGATAAATAAGTCGTTGTCTAGTCTCCTTCTTGCCTCCGTCCCTGCCCTCCTCCTCCCATGATCTTCCCGGTCAATGCATTGCCCAAACTCCAGCCCACAAGCGTTCATCAAGAGAACGCGGGAAAGTAAAAGGGCCTGGTGGCTCTGCACCTTCCTGGCCCTATAGGGTCTTGCCATGTCAAGTGCCTTCTGAGATGCGACGTTGCATCCCTTTTGCTACACACTTGCAGTTGAGTACCTTTCGTTCGCATAGCGCCGCGCGCTTCGCTGGTCTCGGCAGACCCACGTTCTTCACGAGCTCTCTGCAATGCTACTACGCATATACATGCCCGCCGACCAACTTGGAAGGACTTGACAGTGGGATTTGAGAACCCCCTAATTTTTGGAACCCCCCATGCTCTTCGTGAGTTGTTAACCATTGGGAGCTTTTGAACGTTGCTCTTCGGGAGTACGGTCTTTGCTTCCTGGTATTTCCCTCCGAGTCTAGACGTTGAGTGAGTCTGGCCCATTAGACAATGGACTTCAGGTTGACGTTTCCCCAAGCTGTTTGCAAAGATTGAAAACGTTGGGGATCAATGGCTACCACAGGAATGTACTACTACTATACTTGTATCTTGAAAATGTACTTCAGTGCAGATATCTCGGAAAGGAAATATTCGTAGTTTCTAGYTCTAACCCACAAAACTTGGGGGTGGTGGTCTCTCGACCAGGAGTTGACGAAGGTTCCATTTTTGAGGTGCTATCGCTCCCCAGTGTTTCGGAGTTCTCCTCATCACTATCATCGAGTTCGTACAACTCGTTGGGGAGGAATTGGCGTACTTCAGGAGAACACGAGCTAATGCGTACTCGCTTCTTTGAAGGTGTCCGAAAGGTATCTGATTTCGCCCGCTTCCTCTTGCAAAGAAATGAATGGGGAATAGCNGGGGATGAGGACAGCAAACGAGAGGCAGGATGTTTCCTAGGCGGTGAAGAGGAAGGCACTTGTGTGGGAGAAGAAGGAATGACTACATCTGAATCCAACTGAGTATCTGACGAAGGAATGTCAAGGATTTGGGGTGGAGGTGACCGCGCAGCGGAGGGAATCGATGCGATGAGAGCAGAGTCCGAYCGAACAGSTTGCGTGGCAGGACGCGAAGGCTGGAGATACCCCAGACGTCTTGTTGTCGAAGGGGATGGTTCTCTCGGAGACGCCGGAATCCKCTGGCGACGTAGAGGTTGGACCGGAGGAGATTTGACACCGAAGGATGTGGGAGGAGGAGGATATGGGGGATGATCTATTCCAGGTATCCCACTTGTTGGCCTCGCCTTCGCGTAGGCTAGTTGCTTTCGCAGCCCCTGGTTTTCACGAGTCAAGCGGTTGGTTTCGTTTCTAAGATGAAGGACCTCCTTTGTCAGCTTAGCCATATCCTCGCCACGAGAGATAGCAGTAGCCCCAGAACGGTGTAGTGATTCCAACTCATGGTTCTTCCGTCGTGCTTCGTCAAGTTGAGCAGTGAGGTGCTGTATTTCACTCCTTTCTGCATGAAGCATTGCCTCCACCCGGCGATACACATCATGAAAGACGGCAGGCTCAATGTCGAAATAGGCGAGAGCGCTTCGACGTAGCGAGAATTCATTCCACTTGGGAGCGATGATGAGGTTGCAGGTTGGGGTTCTGGGAGTTGAGAAGCAGCATCTGGAGAGGAGGGATATGCTGTTGCGTTTGGAGTATTGTGGTCCCTGAATTGAATATTTGCAAGTCTATTCGGTGGCTCGTCGTAGCTGTAATGTAGGGTTGGAAGCTGTCACAAGTTCATTAGCATTGACAGGCATTGCAGCAGGAAAATCTACTCACAGCAGCAAAGAACCCGCGCCTCTGCTGACGTACTTTATGAGCCTACATTTCCTGGAGGCGTTAGATGGATATCGCGAAGTGCCCTGAATGCCACTTGCCTGACTGTTCGACGTCTCCGATACACCCAAACCAAACTAGTAAGGGAAAGAGTGGGGACCACGTTAGACCAAAAAATCGAGAATTGTAGCAGGAAACTCACCCTAGTTGACGCCATAACTTCAGAGACGAAAAACTGCTTGAGCACGGAAAAAGAGGAAGGAGAAAGAGAATAGAAGTGTTCGGACCTCGGTCCGTCTCGAAAGTGTCTACACGGGCCCATAGACGTAATCATTCCCATGACAAACCCACCCTGGTGTCCCTGAGCATATTGAACGCCATTGATGCTCTCGGGCAACTCTCTGCTCTGGGGTTTCAAATTCAATGCGACGGGATCCTAGCCACCAGAGGGGCGCTTTGTAGAACCAAAGACCTCCTCACTACTGCCACCGGCTTCAAACGAACATGCAAAATGGATGGGATGACTCGCAAGTGATGTCCAGCTGCGGTCTCCTGTTCAAAATACCGAAAATCCAGCTCCGGACAACACTCCCTGAGGTACGCCTTGGCTCCGTCCCAATCCAGTCCGCTCCATACCATACCGATCTCTGGGCTTGAGACCGTGAGATAGAGAAATATGAAAGCTGCATCCATAACTTTGAACACTTCCGGACAGGCATGTATGAAGTCTCTGGGTTCGGTATCTGAGTGGGAACGATGATGAGAGACGATTTCAAGGAGCTCGCGAGCTGCGGCGCGAAGGAAGATGTATGTCCCTTCCATCGAACCGATCCCCCGAGAGACGTTGTGACAGAGAGATTGCACACCGACTTTGATATCTGTGAGGAGGTTTTGGATAAGCAGGTCGGGACAAGTATCGTCTGGAATCATTTGGTGCAGGTCGATCATCAAGTGGAAGAAACCGGTGGGGACTCCTTGACCTGACCGAACGAAGTGACGACACGCAAAGAAACATTGCTCAAGGATAGCTGAAGAGGGGTAAGTTAGAATGCATTGCCTCTATAATTTGACGTTTTCTCATACCTCTAGGGACGGCTTCGAAGACCATACCATGAGTGCCGAATCCGTATAGACGATTGACTTCTTGTATGAGTAAGGGATGGTCTGTGTCTACGCCCGAGTTCATAGCCCTAAGCAAGAGCTCGCGGCGGAAGTTGTCGATGGCAGTACTCTGACCTGCGAATGGGGCGAAGAATGCGTAATACGCCAGTGGTCGGGATTTAGAATCGCAACCTGTAGCATAGGATACGAGCGGGAGGCACCACATATCTTCTCCGACGTCATCGGTACATCTCTCGAGACAGTGGAATACGAGGCTCGCCATATCCCAGCTTTCTCCTAGGGTGTTGACGAACCAACGCAACCCTCGATGGAGGTAATGGTGGTGGCTCATCTTACCCCCGGGGACTTCGAAGCTACTCGGTCGTTTCACCATTCGAAGGACGTTAATGTCGGCTGCGACCCAATCCGATAGTGCTCGGAATTTTGGGGTTGACACGAGCAAAGATACAATGCGGCGTGCGAGACGGAAGAAGAAAAGGGCCTGTGGGGACTTGTACGCGCAAGGGAAGAGGTTGTGACTGTCGACTGCTTCCGGATCGCGCAGTTCGATTCGGAATAGGTAGTGATACGTAGGTAGARCAGTGGTCACAACCACGACCAACAGACACAGGCATAMTATTACTGTAACCACAGCGGCAACAGTGTGGTGCAGAGACCACAACAAGTCGAGTACTCCTACGAAGAACAGGACTAGGGATATTTGGAGCAAAACTGGGAGAGCCGCAATGATGCCTGTGACGCGCCATTTCTCCCAGCTTTGCCATCGCAGTTGACGGAGCTGAAATGCTTCCTTTGGGGAGATGGCTGCGTCTCGAAGGTATTCTCTGATCCACTGCTTGCACAGAATCCCCACTAACACAGTGGAGAGGCTCGTAGTGAGGCTTAAGAACCATAGAATGTTGATGCGGATTTGACTGGAGGTAGACTCGAAAGGAGGGGGCGGTTGCTCAGGTCTCGTTCCGTATACTAGAAACTGGCTTATAATCTTGGCTTGTTGAGAGGTTTCGTCGTCCAGCAGCCATTGGTACGACTCGATAGCAAATGCAGTCACTGTTGCAGAAAAAAGACCGGCCTGTATATACGACTTCAACTGGGTTCATTGGCAGCATTGAACTGAAACTTACGAATACAAGGAGTGTGTCAATATCCTCTCTCCATCCCCGGCACATTTCTTCGTCGTATTTATCCACTCGTTTCATGCAATGTTCCCAAGGATCGCCTTCATGTTTTGGAGCATAGCGATAGGGTTCTGTTTTATTCCAAAGTTTCCCCTGAGTTCGAAGCTATATGTTATTTCGTTTGCGGGTACAAAGAATGGTAAAAACTTGCGTCGAAATCCGTATGCACTGTGTCACTGTTTTCCATATTGTCCTAGGGGAGAGAAATAACACCTCCAACGTGTGCTTTACACGTCTAAGCACAAAGCAGGTATTATGAAAGGGCGAGAGATAGACATCTCATCTATCGTTCATCCGTCCCGTGCTGATGAAGAACTGGGACGTTGAAGTGTGATGTGCATCAGCAGGGATTGTTGGGAGCAGGATTGGAAGCATCAGAGTGTATCAAAGTATCAAGAGAGCACTAAAGACTAGAATTGTGAAGCAGTAGTCAAGAGGTGGGCGGAAACAAAATCCCGGACACCAACCTCAATTCGACCCCCTCTGAAAAGGAAATTGATCCGTCGGAAGCATTTTGGGAAGCAAAAGTCGACAAAGCCTCATAGATCCTCCAACKCTTGTTGGAATACCTTTTGTGAATTCCATTGCAAGCAACTACTATATGCTAAGACCTCAGTTGGATAGGCTACCTATTCGATTCAACCTGTTTCAATAGCCATTGATCTCCTCAGCACTACTTTTCTCCGCTCGTACGACACCCCTTATCCAATATGGTTGAAATTCCACTAGTGATGAGATGAGGTCAGTGCCCATAGAAAGAACCGTCCGTGGTATCTCCAACCTACCCTTGAGCAATCATTAACTCTTCTAAAGAGGCAATAAATGACGAAGGGCATTGAAGAAACATTCATAACGACTATGCTCGTCTACATACTTTATCCAACACTACGAAGTTCACCTTGACAGGCACAACATTCGCTAAGGCTCACCAAAGCAGAATGCGAGCCTGCCCCCTCACTCCGCCACTGAGACTCTCCGGTATATCACTTCCCTTCTTGTGTTGTCCGCGAGGTAGGCTCGTATGATGATTCTGTAATCTGCTTACCAGGCAGATGGAGTCAGCTGGGAGTTGGGCAGGCTCAGAATACAAGAGCTTGATGGCTGTTATAGACGACGTCAGACATTATCAATGAGATAAGGGAGACGCCTAGATACCTTCGGGATTCATCTGAGGGTCTCCATGGACCACAACACGTTATCTGTGAAGAAGAGGGATAAGAGGACTGAAGAGACGACCATTGTCAAAAACCATGGGATAAGAGGAAGGTTATAGAGGACGTACCTTCGAGCATTGCCACTAAGGATCCCATGGCCTACATAGCGTGAGGATGAGTGGCTGCCTCAGCCTGACCTCAACAAGACCTATCGGTCTCGGCGCTAAACYTAGGCGCGGGCACTTGTTCCCGTTGTCTAGGTGCGGCGACTTTCTTATCGACGCCGATCTAGGCCATGCATAAGAAGCCGGTTGTAGTTGCTACTACGGATGAGAGTCTATTCCTCTATATCGAATGATTCTCTACTACCTACGTCATCGATACTAATGGCGGCGCGGACAAATGAGAACCAGGATTCCACGATCGAGCACTAGAACTGAATGCCTACTATCGATATTGATCTTAGGCGCGGGGACTTGTTCCCGTTGTCTAGGTGCGGCGACTTTCTTATCGACGCCGATCTAGGCCATGCATAAGAAGCCGGTTGTAGTTGCTACTACGGATGAGAGTCTATTCCTCTATATCGAATGATTCTCTACTACCTACGTCATCTAAAATTGACGGCGGCGCGGACAGTGAGAACCTGTCGAGCAACAGAGCTGGATGCCTACTATCGATAGTGATATTAGGCGCGGGGACTTGTTCCCGTTGTCTAGGTGCGGCGACTTTCTTATCGACGCCGATCTAGGCCATGCATAAGAAGCCGGTTGTAGTTGCTACTACGGATGAGAGTCTATTCCTCTATATCGAATGATTCTCTACTACCTACTGACTGAATAGCATTGCAGGATAACAACTTTAAAACAAATGCTGGACTGTTCTGATATAGTGNACTCGGGGRGAGGATCNTNGGGGTGTACTACTATTTCAAGGGGAGGATATAGAGTAAACTGCTACTTCAGGGGGAGGATATAGAGGATATGGATATGGAAGTTAGATTCTATAATTAACAAGGACTCRAACATGCCACGCTTGCGCTGGCCCACAGCCACTGGTATACCTTCAGGAAGCGATTCTTCTATGGTCTTCTTAAACAGATGTTTGAGAAGATCTTAGACCTTGGGTTTTCAGCTGAAACTCACTCGACTCGAGAATTACTTGCTCAGGCAATTAAGCGTGAAAACGTTGAGAAGAAGAAACTCTATTATGATCGGTGTGCAAGGATGTACTATGCTAATCATGGAGGTGCCTATCCTGCGTCTCGTACAGTTCCTGTACCAAAGAAACCAACGATTCGACCGAGTGAGCACAGAGAAAGCTCAACTCACCAATCTGGAATGCCTCAGGGAATGCGCCCGCAATCCAAGCGTCCAGAGGGACAATTCCAGAGCACTACACCTCGACAATCTTCGCATCCTCCTCATGGTCCTTCTAATACTCGAAAGACAACACCACCTCGAGCTGGAGAGAAGATACAATGCTTCAAGTGTGGAGAAGAAGGTTATATGGCTTCTAATCCTATCTGCAAACTGTTTAATAAACAGCATTCAACACCTCGACTAAATGCAATTCAAGAGGAAGAAGACACACCTGATGACCAGGATGAAACTTCGTCCCCCCAAGATGAGCCAGAAGACCCTATCCCTGAGGATGAGTATGAGCCGATGTCTGAANGGGACAATCAATCATACCATTCGTTCGAAGGGTCACAATACAATGAAGACCCACAAGCAGCAAATGAAGACATCTCCGATCTTCACTCAGAAGAAGGTGAACGTCTTGCTGCATTTAATGATACTCAATATGAGGACAAGGTATACCTTCGTCCAATTCGAGCACCTATACAGCGAGAGGATATGAAAACATTCACTGGAGAGATGACTTGACCAACTCGCACTGTGCAAGAACACCGCTGTCTCGTAGCACTCTGCAAGGTAAATGGTCTTGAGGCACTCACCTTGTTCGACTCTGGCTGTACCACTTTGTCGATCAGCCCTGACTTTGCTCGAGTTGCAAGAGTCAATCTGAATGTCCTTTCGAACCCGATTCCCTTGCAATTGGGCACAGTGGGAAGCCATTCCATGATACAACATGGTGTCAAGGCTCGCTTCCAGTATCACACAATCGATGCCGAAGAGTACTTCGATGTGATCAACCTCGACCGCTACGATGTTGTTGTTGGTACTGTAACCATGCGTAAGTATGGTATCTCTCTGAACTTCGAAAGAGATAGCATCACAGTCCGAGGATCTGCTGCGCCAACTCTTTCGGAGGGGGAGGAATGTACCGTAATGGCACATAGATATTCTGCTCGACCAAAAGTTCCAGCTCAAATGACCTCAAAACCAACCATCCCCAAGCATAACCATTGACATGAGGCAGCAGACACTTGTTCAGTGTCTGCTAAGCATAAGAAAAACAAGGTTGCTATCAAAGAAACACCAGATATTGAGGGCACCCGAAGCACTGGACTCGGAACGAACAAACCTATCCTAATGGACAATGAAGACTTTCAACATATGAAAACTTCAAAAGAAGACTTTACTCACAAGAACACCTCGAAAAGTGCGAAGGATTCAACAGAATCTTTGAATTCTACACCCCAAACTCCAAGCAAGAAAACTACACTGTACGAAGTAATAGATGAAGATGAGAAGTCTTATCGAAAGAATAGACATAAGCACCTTCATCATAGCTTCCCAGTGTTGCTAGGAGAGAACGACTATCCCTCTATTGAGGAAATAGAGGAGATGACGTGAATTAAACCCGAAGATAAGTTCGAGACTGGACCGATCTCTCATGAAGAGAAGAAGTATAGGCAATTACCTTCGTTTATCCAGAAGGGACAGAACATCAAGAAGATGTCATCCAGGAAACAACGACGACTTGCTCGTGCCTTCGCCGACAATGTTGAAGAATCTTTCTTTCCAGATGAGGCAACCCAGTGCCACCTCAAACGAAAAAGAAAGACAACTGCCGATTATGCTAAGGCTCGACTTGGTTCACTTCACCACACGATGAACCGTGTTACTGAAAACCATCTTCGCAAGGTCAAGAAGATGGGAACATTTACCGAAGATGACATACCTAGACTCCGAAAGAAATGGATTGATGCTTGTCAAGACATTATACGTGAAGTATCTGACTGACTGCCTAAGTCATGCCCTGTAAATCATCATATTCCTATCATTGATAAGAATAAGAGATACAACTACCATTTACCTCGATGTCCCGACTATCTGAAGCCTGAGCTATTGAAGAAGATCAACAAATATGTTAAGGCCAGATGGTGGACCCTGATTCAGACTGATCAAGCTGCACCCATGCTCTGTATTCCCAAGAAAGACAGATCATTACGAACCGTTGGAGACTTGAGAAAGCAAAATGAGAATACTCTCCACGATGTTACACTGTTTCCGGATCAGGACAACATTCGGAATGATGTTGCCAAAGCTGCATATGTTAGCAAGATCGACATGTCGAATGCTTATGAGCAGATCCTTGTCGAGCCTGGAGACGTCAAATACACCGCATTCTCAACAATATATGGCACGTATCTTAGCCATGTCATGCAACAAGGTGACTGCAATGCTCCAGCCACGTTTCAATGACTTATGACCTATGTATTCCGTGACTACATTGGTCTCTTCGTGCACGTTTACCTTGATGATATCTTTGTATTCAGTCAATCGATTGAGGACCATGAGAAGCATCTCGGACTCATATTAGACAAGCTGAGAGAATTTGAATTCTATTTGAAAGAAGAAAAGATACAATTGTATGCCGAAGAAATTGACTGTCTTGGACACATGATAGATCGAAGAGGACTACATGCAGTACCAGACAAAATGGAATGAATCAGAGACTGGAGACAACCAAGAAGTTATAACGACGTACAACACTTCCTTGGATTAGTCCAGTATCTCGCACACTTCTTG
>LBLO01000227.1:0-37134 GCA_004354395.1 Chondrostereum purpureum
TGTCCACAATATGACATGGAAGGCAAGCATGATACCGTTTCACCACCGGTGTTGTAACATGGTGTAGTAGCCAGTGTGCTCAACAATACTCCTCTTGGTAGGAAGGGTGCTTGTSTTGGAATAGCTTTGACCAAGTCATCTTAACAGGAGTGGGGAGAGATATCAAGTCATGCTATTGCTCATCCATGGTCATACAAAAGGAAACAGATAACATAGATACATCTACACTCCTACTACTATCCACTCTGATCAGAAAGAAAACCTTGCCTACCAAACCATCAGTGAAAGAAAAGGAAAACAAGAAGAGGCATACCCTCAATGTGGCCCCCTTGAGCTGCAAGAATGGGATGATCAATATGAACAAGCCTGTGACAATCCTTCGAGGGAGGTGGGTTAGCTGATTGTGGAACTGAAGGATACAAACTCACGCGGCTTCACATCCAAATGTCTGCAATGCCCCATGCTTCACTGCCCATGGAACTTGGAAGTAAGCTACACTGAACCCTGTGCGTGCGAGAAGTGTTAGCGAGTAGTCATAAAGATGAAAAGGACCTACCACCCAATGTCCTAGCCAAATTAATCAATGCACTAACTTCTCCTTGATGTTTCGGGAAACAGTCATTGCAGTATGCATCTGTCGCACACAAATTCAGTGCAAACACCTAGACCCACGAATGAAAGAAAAACTCACAAACAGCAACCGTTGCAATCATAATCGCCAGCTGTGCAATCCCCCAGCCCATAATAATAGCACCTACACTCAGATCATTYTGGAATGCACCTCCAAGGAGAACAAAGCCGCAGATGTAGAGTGGGAGTGCAATATAGCAGGCCCTGTGTAACTTGAGCGCATTGAGATGGGATGAGAACAGGAGAAACACACCATAACCGCGACTCAGCCTCAAACACACCATTATTCCTCTTCACACTCCTATCCGCAATCCAATCATTCGTGTACTCTCCCCACCAACTCACCTATAACCACCGCCACCTGTTCCAAGTCTGATAAGAGATGAAGGTGAATACATGGGATGACTTACAATTGGTGTACCGTACATTCCCGCAATGGCAAAAGGCGTAAACCCCCTCCCGCCTGCTTCAGGAGGCTCGCCTAGAAATACTGCATTTGTTACCTACGACAATATTCAGTAAAGTGCGAGAGAGGGGGGGAATGAATGACCAACATTGATACCAATACCAAACCCAAACAACATCGCTTCAAAAACCAACACCCCCAGGATATGTGGCCTCCAAACCACATTCAATGGACTCCATATGCACTCAGCCCACCCTGGACGGTATTTGGACATTTGATAACCCGTTATGCCGATGAGGGATTTGACGCGTCGTGTGAATGCTGAGGATGAAGGCGAGGAAGGGGGTGTTGGGATGGGGGTGAGTGTGCGGTCGTACATCCTAGCGAGCGAAGAATGAGCGTTAGATCGAAGGGCAAGAGCGGGAACATACGTCTCATCGACAAAGAATATAATCAGTAAACACACAATCGCACCGTAGATCGATCCTATCCCGTACGACCACCGCCAGTTCTCGCGCGCTACGAGGAAACCGAATGCAAACGGGGATAGGAACGGGGAGACCTGAGGAGGGTGAGCAAAGGAAGTGAGGGAGAGAAAGAAACTCACGATGAATCCCATGGTCCATATATTGAGTTTCCGGGCTTGAATGTGGAATGGGAACAAGTCTGTGACCATGTATAATCCCTTAACAGAAGACTCAGCGACGACGAGGAAATATTATATTGGAAGAAAGGGCTTACAGTAACCTGCGGAGCCGTCCTATAAGAGACCTGTGGTCAAACTTAATTCACAATGAATGCATGTGTCCGCGTACCCGAAGAATGCCGTCAAACATCTCATAGCTACCAATATAAGCCACCATCACCAAGGACTCAATAATGAGAAAAACAAACCACACCTGTGAACGTGCCCAAATCCGGAGCGAAGGTACACCCGACGAGAAACCCAAGAGCTAGAATCTATTCATAACATTTCAAAAACTGCAGGACTTGGGAAGCGACAGGTGGCAAACCTGAGACCAGAACAACACCGGAAGTCGACCATATCGACGAATGATCATTACAGCGAAGAGACCGCCCCATCCTTCAAAATGCAATGTGAGCGAAGGACGAAGGCTCACGGGATGAGTTTACCGAGAAGGAAGATGCTCCAGCTATATTTGTGTGGGAGAGTTGTGGTTAGCAGACGGAAAAGAAGTGAGAAGAATTAAGCATACTTAGAAGTCATATTATTGATAACACCAGGCGTGGTATCGTATTCCTATAACAATAAAAATGCAAATACCCATGGGATAACGCCGAACTTGAAGCAGAAGCCAACCCATACCCTGGCCAATGCGAACAATGATGCAATTCCTATAATCCCATAATCAGCAAACACTACATCTAGCAATAGTAATAGTATTCTTCTCTACTGACCAATACCAGAATCAAAGTCGGGTACAATCGCTGCCAGAGTCATAATAAGAAGGTGTATGTTCTTCTTCTTCTCACTCCAGTTCTGTGGGTCGTCGGGAGAGTCGGTGGGCTGTGGCCATAAAACTTTGGTTCCATCTCGCGAGAGCTTCAGGCGCAAGGCGATAGCATCTCCTAGTTCGATTCGCGCCTCCCTAGAGTATAGATGTGGCGGAAGTTAGTGAGATAGGAATGGACAGAAAGATGGACGCACATACGCAGGGTCGATAATCAACCTTCCAGCTTGCTTTTCATGAAAACTGTACAGATTGATATCTTCGTCTAAGNCTCCGTGGATACTAACATCCCCAGACGAGCGTTTCTCTTTCTGAATCTCAGGGTCCGACATCGTTGTGAACAGCAGCAGTCGAAAGAGAGCAGCGACACGACAAGATTCTCAGGGAGAAAACTAACATCCAAAAATAACACACCCCACTGGCTTTATATCATTTCGTTACGTTGTAGGGTGAGAACACGGAGGGTCATATGCCAATCCCAGGTCGTCTGATATGAGACTAGGAAGCTGATTGGTTGAGAAAGGAATCAAAAAACATCTTTACTAGTCGCAGGTTCGCGTCCAATGACAGAAAGACAGAAGGCTTCCTTGCCCACATTATGGTGAAATGACAAGTGCTAGTTGCACCGCGGTCCGTATATCCGTTCCGCCAAGCAAACGCGTCGCGGCGTCGGAGGAGCATCGCGAACAGAACACCAGACGATTGTATTGGTTCTTTCGCTGATATTTAGAATGGATAGCTTATAATATTTACATTCTAATGATATACCTTTTTTCATGCCATTGGTCGTCGTGTACACTCTGCTCATTCATTCGAGTTGAATGAAATTGTGGCGCTCACACCTATGATTGGCAGTCCTACATATTAGTACAGAAGAGAGAATCATTCGTGGTCGGATTAGATACTACGCACCATTTCGTTTGCCAAACGACTCCAGTACAAGTTAGAAATGACGAACTTGGATACATATTGGTATACCACTACTGACGATCACTTTGTCGGCAGGGTTAAATCACATTACGGAGGACTGTTGTTCACTATTCCTACACCCAAAGACTTAACTGATGACTATGCTAAATATCTACCGCTATAGAGAGAATTTTGCCTGATCAAAGCCTTGTTAGCGACTATTCAAAAACACAATTTGCCGCAAAACTCACTCTGATCGCTCTTCCTTTCCATTGCATCAAGGGTACAGACAGAACAAACAATCCAACGACAATTCTGATCCAACGTGAGTGGTAGTGAATAGATGGAATCGNAAAAAAAACCTACGCAGCTTCGCATCCGAATGTTTGGAGTGCTCCGTTCTTAGTAGCCCACGGAACTTGGAAGTACGCCACACTAAAGCCTGCAGAGGGTCAGATCATCGTTAGGTATAAAATGCTAAGGCCTTACCTCCTAAGACCCGCATTAGGTTGATGAGTGCGCTGACTTCTCCCTGGTGACGTGGGAAGCAATCGTTACAGTATGCATCTGGCAAACAAAATATAAGCAACGCTTACTCAGTCAGCAGGTCGACAGATGAGACTTACAGACAGCGACAGTCCCAATCATGATAGCTAGCTCAGCAATTCCCCACCCAAAAATAATGGCAACGACATGCAAGCGTTTCTCGAACGCCGCACCAAGTAGCACGAAGCCACAAATGTAGAGGGGGATGACGATGTACAGAGCCCTGGAGCCAATTATCTCTCAGGAAACCCTCAGGATGAACAGGAATCATGGGAGTATACTGACCATAGTCTAGCCTCCGCCTCGTGAACGCCGCTATTTCTCCTCAAACAGACATTCATAATCCAGTCATTTGTATACCGTCCAATAAGTTCCCCGACAAACACCGAAACCTTTAGACAGTCAATAAGAGGGCTAATGTTCTNGGGGGAGATAGGAAAAGGACATACGATAGGAGTGGCATACATCGCTGCAATGGCATCTTGTGAAAAACCTCGTCCTCCAACTGCTTCTGGCTCTCCCAAGAACACCGCCATGGTCACCTACATATGCTCTACAGTGAGCCTGAGAGATAGGGTCTCGGATTACCACTGACATTGATACCGATACCAAACCCAAACATCATCGCTTCCCAGAGGAGGAGTCCCAAGATCTGAGGCCGCCAAACAATCCGGAAAGGAGAGACAATTGCCTCCGTCCAAGTGGCTCTATACTTTGCCATACTATATCCGGTTATACCAACGAGATCGTTAATGCGATCCAAGATGCGAGAGGATGATCTGCGAGGTTCTGGAATCGGGTGGAGAGTTCGGTCGTACATACTATGTGGAGGCAATGCATGAGCAATTGGAAGATTAATATGGGTAGGTAGGCTTACGTCTCCTCAACACAAAGCGCGATGAGTACGCAGACAACTACTCCGTAGATAGTTCCGATTCCATAAGCCCATCGCCAGTCTTGTCGTGCAACGAGGAATCCAAAGGCGAATGGAGAGATGAAGGGAGAAACCTGGAGGGTGATCACTTTCTCTCCCAGATATGGAGCAGATCAAAACATACAATGAACCCCATAGTCCATATGTTTAACTTCCTAGCTTGTAGATGGAAAGGATAGAGGTCGGTGACCATGTAGAGACCCTATAGGATGTCAGTTAACAAAAGTCCCAACAGGACTACAAGAGTGGGCTCACTGTGACTTGTGGTGCGGTTCTAGATAGAGATAAATATCTTCAGCACAACTGCTAAAAACCAAAGGGGATTCCTTACCCGAAAAAGGCAGTCAGGCACCTCATAGCTGAGCACCACATGAAGCTCAATAAAAACAAAATCATCTGTTACAGCATGAACGAACCTGTGAAAGTACCCAAATCAGGGGCAAATGTACATCCCACCATGAAGGCCATAGCAAATATCTGGAATAGTCATTTCATAACGCGCATCATAAGTTGAACTGTRTAGACGTACTTGAGACCAGAACAAGACTGGCAATCTGCCATACCGACGAATGATCATTACTGCAAAGAGACCACCCCAGCCTGAATGCCAACAGTGAGGATGGGCCATCTCAGACTTTACAAGATAATCGCACCGAGCAAAAATATGCTCCAACTTGGGAAAGACATTAGCAATCGTGTACGACCATTTGAGGTGGATCAACTGTACTTGGATGTCATGTTGTTGATTACCCCCGTGGTCGTATTATACTCCTACAAACAAGTAAGAAGAGAAGAGATATTTCATATTTCAGGGCACACCTCTGCGAGTTTGAAGATTGCAGCGATACCTATAAACAGAGAATATCAGTAAACTCCCCTGCAGACGCAAAGCAAACAAGACTAGACTCACCGATACCAGAGTCGAAATCCGGAACAATAGCAGCCAATGTAATGACGAGGAGGTGCAGATCCTTTTTCCTATCACTCCAGTTCTGAGGATCGTTCTGTGAGTCCGTCGGTTGTGGCCACAGGACTTTGGTGCCATCTCGAGACAATTTCAACCGTGATGCGATAGCTTCGCCAAGCTCGATCTTTGCCTCTCTGAGTCTGATCAGACCAGGAGAGTACGACGCAGAACAGACCTCACTTACTGAGGGTCTATAATGAGACGGCCGGCTTGTTTCTCATGAAAGCTATAGAGGTTGACGTCCTTGAATGATTCCTCCATGCTGATGCTGCTCGCATCGTTGAGCTTCTCCGACGGGATTTCCTTAGACATTGCTGAGATGCGGCTGAAGGGAAGGAGGGAACTCGACCAGCCACAGAGAGGGCCACCAGCTTTTAAACATATCGTTCAATGGGCGGAAGAAGTCAGATGTCCCTCCAGTGGTCCTCTGACATGCCTGTTTCTGGGTGATGCGTAAAGCAGTTCCCACAAATAGATCTACGTCCCCTTTCCATGTTAGAATTCAGCATGATCGTAAAACTCGAAGTCCAATGTATCATGTTTCTCTCCAAACACTAGCACGACTCCATTAGCTAAAGAGCTTTCCTTAGAAACTTGGTTTACTCAACTACCTCACGCAAGTCGGAAATCGAAAAAAAGTCTGACAATTTAGCAGAAAGCTATTCGTCGGTGCCTTCTCCTGTGCGCATGACTGTGCGATGTCCGCGATGATAGTCTCGTGGAAAGGAATACTAAGTACAAGCGATGGAAACGGGGCGTAGATGAGAATCGTGCCAGGATTCCGAGTCGGAATGTAGTGAGCCACGGTTTTATTGCTCTCCCATATTGAGATATAGAGCTTTCAGAAGGTGACGATATTCCTTCCATTCTAGGATAGCTACATACTTGAATATATAGACAGAGAAATTGAGAACAACGTGGTGTCGAAAGGAGAGTCCAATGATTCTGAGGATCGTAACATCCTTGAATGCCTCTCCATGAATGATATCTTGAACATTTGTCTGTGTCCAACATACAGAAAGCCACATGAAAAGTGATCCAACAAAACAAAGTAGGATATGGTCACTGACCTTCAGGAGTGGTCTCGCGAAGCTGCAGCCTGGGTACTATTGACTGTATCCGTCCCGAACAAAGAAGTTGATGACAATGAGGATCCACTTTCGCGAACAGGAGTATCTAACCCTTCTGGAAGTGTTTTAACACCTTCTTTCAAGAGAACCTACGAGAGTTAACGGAAACAATTTTGAATGATCGTGTCCGTCGCCCGCGGTCTCGCCCTGTCAGGACCGGTGACATCCAAATATCTGCGTCGCTGTGTTGTCCGACGGGGTCGATGCTTTCCCTGAGTGCTTGTTCAAAGAGGTCTGGCGATCGGGGAACGATTGAGATCGAGGAGTGGGCTGCCAGTGGACAATCAGTCAGCGGGATGCAGAGATCTTCAAATGCTGTTTCCCACGATTGTGAAGACCTATTTTTGTGATGTCGAGACTCGACACTAGTATCAATGAATAGCGTGCCTTTCACGGGGTCGATCATGCGGAAAAGAGCTAAGAGCAGTTTCGAGATCATGGAAGTTAGTAATCGCTCGAGGGATACCTCGGCGACACACATCTTTAACTTGGTGTAATGTTCCTCCAGCGCTAACAATGTTTCTCTTGTTGAGAGAAAGGGCTCAACAATCCCCCAGTCTGAGTTAGCTCGAAGAATCCAAGCGGTGGTCGAAGGACCGAGTCCAACATCTACTAAGGTGTTCAAAGTGAATCACTTGCAGGTCGCTTACGAAAATGCCAGTACATACCAGGTACATACAGCGTCATATAGCCTCTTGGCATTCCTCAAAGAGAAGTACACTCCTGTTCAGCCACTGTATGTGTACCCGAAGATATCCGTGAGCAGTTAAAACGTCAACTGCGTTCGACAACGCAGAAGGGAATTTCGTCGGCTCTCCTTCAACAGACTCGATATATTCCAGACAAACAATAACTCCAGAGTCCCTGGCAGCATGGCGTGCTTGTTTTCCCCTTCTCTGGCCGAAGGGTTGAAGAGGCTATAAATTCTTGAAACTTTCAGGACCCTCCGAACGTCATTTACGAATTATCCCTTGTGGCCGTATAGATTGAGTGCAAACTCTTTCGCTGAAGCCTGACACAAAACTACGTGTAGATTCGATAGTCCATCAAATTTCGAGTACGTGAAGAATAGGAAGTAATTCGATGAAGATACTTCGGTCCTACTTAAGATGTGGCTTACATAAGTCTTACCCTTGGAACTTTGAGATGACTCATTCTCATCTTCCAATGGGCTCGAACGACCTGCAACGACTCTGGCAAATCCTCAACATACATCTATGTATACTAAGAGTTACAGTACTCCAATTAATACAGCTGTCTCAAGCTGCACAGCTGATATAATCTTATTTCAAAACATCCCTGCGAGTTATGGTATTGATTCCACGCGTAACAGCTTCTACCACAGCTTCAGTACTGACCGGGCACACTAGAATCTTAAAAAAGNCCCCCCCTCTAGCTCCTCTAGCTCGCGGTGGCAACTGCGGTATTGGCTCTTATGAATGAAAGTTATACCTGACGTGACTGAGACAATGCACACCCCACACCCTGTTATCTGTTCCGTTGGCTGAAAACTTCCTTTGTCTTCCATGTCACAGGCGCTGTGGAGGGTCTACTGATAAATGCACGGAATGGATACAGGGAAATTTGTATAAAAGCATTCCCTGGGTTTCCACTCGCCCAAGATATGACACTCTCTCAAGAACATATCGAGATAATATCCATCTTTGTAGAAGGGTTACTATACGGTATGTCCCTCTCGCGAGACAGATCTTCTCGCATTAATCTTCTCTCACGTAGGCATATTTTTTTCGCTTTGCTTCGTTGTTCTTCACCCTCAAAGGTATTAGTCCTTCAGAATAGAGCGGTCCACATACGCTCATTGTCTTACTTACCCAAGCTTTCGGGATGCAAGCGCGGGGAAAAGCGCAATGCTCATTGTCGCTATCATCATGTTTATCGACTCCACGATACACATCTCCTTGGTCCTCGTGGACGCTTTGACAAGCCAGAATTTGGCTTCAAACGTCGCATTCATAGCACCCCTGCACGTATGTGAACGTGCATTGCTTACGTAGAGTTACACTAACAGAACGTCTGTTAACAGATATTTCTTGGAGACGCTCTTCTGGTATGGAGAGTGTACATAATATTTCAACAGAGGAAGATCATCGTAGTCTTTCCAGTGGCTATTCTCATCGCAACCATAGGTAAGCCACAAGACTTAGTCTCAATCTAACTTCAGACATTGACATTGATTTGTAGTCTGCGGGACGATAGCCGTTGTAAGCGCAGCAAGAAGTCATAGTTCTTATGCCTGGTCACTTCCAACCGCAATCTTAACCATTCTAAACACTATTGGATGTACTGCAACTCTGACATGGAAATTATGGTGAGTCACTAACCTGCTCTTTACATGACTGGCGTAGTTGACAGATGGAAGTAGGGGCTGCAAAGAAAGCATTGGCAATGTCTCCTCAAATTCTGGAAGACTCTACACCAAAATCATGCGAGTTATAATTGGATCTGGTACAATATGCTCCGTAGGCCATGTGTGTCACAGTCTTCCCCCTGGTTTAACCACATTCCACTGACTCGAATCACTAGATAGTGACCATCGTTTTGACGGAAGTCGACCACCCGAGTGCCGTCATTGCATTGCGAATGTTAATCCCCTTAGCTGTGAGCACACATCACTTCGATAGAAGAGGGTATTGTGAGATACTGACCTGCATTCGACAGGGTATCCTTCAAACCTCTCTCATGGTATTCGTGCGCAAGCAATCCAAGACATCTTCGATTGCAAACGATCAACCAACGACCATTATCTTCAGCCCTACTTCGAAAGTCGATAGTTGGAGTGGCAGTTCTTCAAAGGACTCTGTAACACACACCAATTCATGCTACAAGGTCGAGTTAGATGCTAAGGACATTGTGTGATGATTTGAGGGACACGTCCGCCTCCCGAGTCCCTGGATCCTGGCGAATAGGCTTCGTCGCGTGGTAGTCACAGTGGTGGGCGCGTGAGACATGGCCCGCAAGGAGGAGATTAAGATTTGAGCAAGCTACTCTCGTCGGAGTACTGTTGTCTCCTTTGAAACCGACCATGATGTGGGACGAGCGCCCTTCGGAGTTCAGTTTAGGTCGTTAGTGCAGGGGGTGAAAAATGCTCATCGGATGGGTTGTGTTATGGGTATCAGATAGAGTACTTGAGGTGGGATGAACTAATATAGCCTCCCCTGGGTAGAGAACATCATTCGTACCTAATAGCGGCAACCCTCCCACGCCACACGGGGGGCATGAATTTGAAACTACCTTAGTACTTAGCACTAATAGCGTAACACGTTATAAAAGTGGACCTTGTTGCAGGCCGAAATTACTATCATTGATACGAGAAAAAAATTAAGCGACTTCAATTCCCAGAGTCCGACTTGCCTGGTTCGAACAGGCGACATTCAGATGATTTAGTATCCATTACAGTCTGACGCTCTTCCAACTGAGCTAAAGTCGGTTACTCCCAATGTAATATTTGTATATCAGATTTTGAAAGATTTATTCGACCGCCATCAAAACATCCTCAATAACCAACTTTATTCACCCGTTTGAGTTAGGGAAAAGGGAGTAAGATAAGATAGAACGATAGCTAAAGTGTGTTCGTCGTAATAAGTAGGAAAAAGGAAATAATGAGTGTTGATGTTGTAATAAATCATACATTCCAGGATAAACGGACACAAAAGGTAACGCGACTGATAAGATAAAGAAGACGGTCCATCTGCACTAGATACTGAAAAATGGTTGGTCGCCTTGCTGCTGGTGCTGTTGCTGTTGCTGTAGAGCGAAGGGATTGTGGTTCGATCCCGGTGCGCCTGTGTTCTGGAACGCAACCTGCTTCCCTGCTGCTGTGTAACCATATCTGTGAAAGGGTCGTTAGACAAGACAACCTGAATGAGGTTAAAATCATACCGGAGTGCACCAGTGTTTCCGAACGTGTCCATCCCATCGTCTCTGTTCGCGAATAGACTCGCGAGACGTTCGTTCTCGTTCTGTTTCGTCTTGACCTGTATCGGTCTGTTTCCTCCTGCACCCGGACCAGGAGATGGTGAAAGGGAAGATTGAGATTGACCAAGACTGTTGACATTGCTGTCGTCATGATTCTGATATGTGCCCTGCAAGTTAAAGGAAGGTGGCCCGAGGTTGTTCTGCATCTGGGGAGACGTAGGCTGCGATGGAGCAAATGGATTGTTGGTCCCGAAACCGGTAGGCTGAGGAACCAGACTCTGCTGCTGAAATTGTTGTTGCTGGAAGAGTTGCTGCTGTTGTTGCTGCTGCTGTAGCATCATCTGCTGGCGCATCCACTCTTCTTGTTGTTGCTGTTGAAGCTGCGCCTGTTGCTGCTGTTGCATAAACATCTGTTGTTGGCGGAGGTACTCGGCCTGGGCAGCTTCTTGCTCCATCTGCTGTTGATACGGGTTAAACGATGTGAACTGCGGCTGGATCTGGGTATATTGCGGCTGGAGGCCGACGGTGTAGGGTGTAGGGTCGCTCATGGTAGGGAATGGATTGTTGTTGACTATTGGTGGAGGCCTGCGGAGGCGTTTTTAGCATTGAATGACAAAGAGAATGAGAAAAAGCTTACATTTGATTCTGCTCATCAAATAACGCAGAAGAGTTGGAATCCTCGACTGCCTTCGCCCTCTTTGCCTCTTCCTCCTCACTGAGTTTCAGAGCTTGAGCCAGATCCCGTTCTTCAGCATTCAATTGATCTTGAGCAAGTGTTCGTTTGCTTTCTTCAATAGCCTTTCGCAGATCATCTTCATCTTTGTTGCGGCCATTTGGACGTCCCATAGAGCGTCGAGTCGCATTCTCATCCTCTTCGTAATCATCCCCGCTGCCCCCTGCACCACGAACCATCCGGTCTCGCATTGACGCCCTCGCTCGACGTTCTTGACGCAGCCGACCCTCGTCCTGTAGCAGATTTGTGATATCTTTGGCCTTCTGTCGAACATTAGCGNCCTGATCTTTGCCTTCCTCGTCGACATATTGGAACTCCTTCAAAGTCTTGATGATGTAGATGTTGTCCCGGAAGTAGATGACCACGTTCTCCGATCCCTGATGGAGACAGTAATCCAACACTGTTAAGCTCTAAGATAACGTAAATTAGTACATTGACTATTCACAGGCGCGAAGTGGCATGAGGGATCCCTGTTAGCATCAAGGCCTATGATTCAAAGACCAGTGGGCAGTTATTCTGTATTCACTAACGAAGATCCTGAATGGTGTTTCCAACGGAATTGAAATGGCTTGCGGACCCTTTATACCCATTCCGCGCGAGAATCCGGTCGAAAGAACCATACCTTAAAGACATGTCGCCAGTTCTTTCCCTTGTCATTCAACCGTTTATCCAGCATCTCCATGATTTCCACAAAATCTCCCCTACATGCATCCTATTAGGATCCAGCAATGGTCAAAAGTTCTCAGCAACATACTGATTATAAGTCATCTGCGCGATTTCGTTCATCTGCGTTCCCGAAGGCCCCCAGGGGTCATTCGAAGTGGCATCGCGCACTTTTGCTTGTGTATCGGAATACCCTTTGGTATAGTTTTTTGTCACCCGCAGTGCCGCCTTTCCAAAGTGCTGCATAGTGGTCGTGACGGTCAGCGGCAGAGAATAGCTGTGGATTAGTCACCACCGATGAGGGGCATTCCTACCCGAGTCCTACGCCACAGCGTCGATTAAAGAAACTGTGGAAGCAAGGTGGTAACACTGTTCCCAGACGACTACAACTAATCTCAACGAAAATTTTCAAGAAGAACTTTCATCCACATACACTGTACAGCTTTAACCATCTAGAACTGCAGTTCATCGTCTCTCACTGAAAGAAACCTACTATAGTGACAGATACAATTTACACCATTTTTATTTGTGAGCTTATGCATTCCAGCGGATGTATTTTTGTGGTTGGGGTCAATCCATCCCATTGAGCTCATTGGATACTATATAAAGATCGAGGCACGGTTCCATGTATTTCAGAAGTAGCATTGTTATGTTTCGAGTGTAGATACGACGGATTATCTATACATTTATTCCACACTGCACTATAGCTATCCATCTGGTGTAGAAGAGGACGAAGAACTTTCCACTGGATACGATTCACTTGTTTTGGATCTCTTCGCTGGTGGGGGCTCAGTATGCTCTAGATTTTCGGAGTCAGAGTAACGGTGCCGCTTTCCCAGAGCACTCGATATTATGCCTTCGACAATGGCAGACTGCTTTTTCTTGACATCATCGTTTTCCCTCAGCATACTTGTCCTAAGGCATGCTACAGGAGCCTTGGACTTCTCTGGAATGCATTGCTTCAAGTTAGCGGGTTCACTGGGGAAAGATGACAGCACCCGGAGGATGGGATATCGACCAAGTCCACCAGCATGATTAGGGAGATTCTTGAATGAAGAGCGAATAGCGGTGTTCATAGCCAACGTCTCTTCAGGCGCATGATCCTGATGCGTCAAAGGTAATACATATGTCAGATGAACACGACAACCATGATGGGTACCTTGTAATGAAAGAGCTTAGGGGGAAGCATAGCTGAAAGCTGATGTCCGAGCTCTTTAACAGAGGGAAGAGAGTCCTCCCCGACCCCCACAACCTTCAACATCACCCAGATATGCTTCCCATTTTCTAGTCGGATAACAAAAATGAGGTCAGCACCACAGCCACTTGGAAGAAAACAGAATGGCGCGTCTCTTTCATGTTTAAGCCATGACAGGAGCTCTTCAGCTGTTTGAGCATCATAAGCTAAGGGTGGAGAGGAAGGAGACATGGCTGATTTCGTGAGAGGCGTAACTTGCAAGTCTTTTTCAAATCGATGTCTCAGGCAAACGATCTCGCCTTTTGTATAAATCCACGGGTGGTTTTTCCGTGCAAGGTCGAACACTTCAGAGAGCTTCCGAGGCTCGGAGAAGGTATCTGCAAGATGCCAAGCAATGAAGTATGTTGCCGAATACGGTCGCGGTGAACTGGGTGAACCTTGGAAGAATCGAAGGAACTCCTCATATCCCAAGAGAGACTGGTAGGGTCGTTCTTTTCCTGGCTCGAACCTTGGCGGTCGTTTGGCAAACCACAGCGCAGCGGCCGTCAGCACCAAAGGTTCGTCCAACATGATCACTTCCATCTCTGTGTCGATGAAACGACCTAATCCTGAGGTGACAAGGTCCAGCCGAGTGTCGGACGAGTAAAGTGGTGGGTGATGTCCGGTCAAGAGGTAATGGAAAAGGACTTCGTGCACAGTGCTTCGCGTAACCAAATCTAGGAAGAGTTCCGATGGGAGGTCTCCTCACGAATCAAGGAATACAATTACTTACTATGCATTGTGTTAGAAAGCTGATTTTCTAACGGATTGAACATGGGATAGGCAATAGGTCGCAATTCAGGCTCATCCCTTGTCCACTGTCCCTCGTGAGCGTCAAACTCGTGGCCAGTCAGATTCTGAACCACAGCATGAAGGCACCTGTGAGGACTTGCAAGCTGATTATACAAAAGAACATGTACGAGAAGAGTCGTAAAACGGTGCCTGAAGAACAAGGGTTAGTTGTCAGACTAGGCAAATTGTATGGGCCACATACCTTCCCTTGAGCCATCGATGAGCATCCTCTAGTAGCGCTYTCCCGGCATCCGAGTCAACAAAATGCGGGAGAAGATAACGAGAAATATAATCCCGTTGTGCTACTTCTGAATCAGAGTCAAACGACCCTGTATCGCTCGTCCAGCGTGCAGAGGCCCAAGTGAGGCCATCATACGTTGTCTTTGGAATATCAGTACCCGCCACCACAAGAGTCACATTATGATCTCGTGCACACTCTTCAAAAGCAAGAGCAATTGCCTTCAGCAGGGAGAAATTACCGTGGCTATCCCGAAATCCACGTGTGAGGGTTCTTGCAACACTATTTGCTTCATCGAGGGCAAGGAAGAGATTCCCTGGTGGGACTTTCAATATTTCATTAATCTCACGCAGTGTATCCTGGAGGAGCGTTTCCACTTCTCCTTCCGGAACATCTGTCAGATGGTGGAAAGTACTCTGAAAAACATCTGTATGAGGATGAGAGAGTATCGCGGGATACAGCTGGAACATGAGCCACCGCAATTTATAGTCCTTCTCCATTTCGGGATCTGCTATGCCTCTACAGACATCCAGAAATGTGCGAAAAACAAGAAAATGGACGAGGAGCAGCTCATTGAACCGTTTTTTGACTATTCGGAGGTTCCAAGAGGCCAATGGCTCGTAAGCTAGAGTGTTCGACGGAGGAAGAACAAAACAGAGTTCCAAGTGAGACTCCTGCAAGACATCGATGACTTCTCCGGTGTCTGGTGTTCCTAACAAGGTGGAATCCCGTGCACATGTAAGGTAAATACCCCAATACTGGGAGAGCCCTTCATACAAAATGCGAGTTTTCCCCGCCCCAGACGTATTCATCAGAAAACTGCAAATATATATCAGTTAAACTCATGATTAACGAAATGCAGGTGCTAACGTATGCGCCCCAGGCTTGAAGATACCATGTAGTCGCCTGTCCAGAGCGATATCGTGCTTGAAGCAACCAATATCTTGAGCCACTATCTGAAGGGCACCCCTCACAGACAAAAGCTTTAAATCCTGAATGTGTTGGGATGTGGTCTCTCCAGCTGTTGCAGGAGAGCATGTCCACGGAGGAAGGGATACCTCTCCGTTGGCAACTTTTTGGAGGAAAGGCTTTGCAGAAGCCAAGTAGTGCAACGCGTTCGAAATGCCTTGCTCATTGTTCCAGGTCCTTATTTTTTCGATGTGCTCTAGATATTGTATCAGTCTCCAAGAGTAATTCATAGCGAAAGAAAACCTCACCCTTCAGGACTTTCCAGAAGGGCTCAAACCTAACATGCGCGTGAGCAATCCTCGCCTCGTTATGAAGATATTTCTCCCTAGTAAACAAAGCTGCAAATGCAGCAGGCGTGGACAATGTATAGCCAAAGTACTTCACTTCATTGAAGAAAGGTGGACAAAGGGTAGATACAAGCCTAGCTGCGTCGTCAATTTCTTCGATGCTTGGATACAGTGCAATTAACTCTGCGCTTGTAGTCATGAGCCTTACGGATTGTGGTGGAGAGAGCCAAGAATGAACAATATTAAGTTATTCTGACCACCCACTGAATCATAATGATACCGGAAACAAAATGCTGGTACGTGGCACGTGATTGATATAAGCCCTTCGACTTACTTTCATTACCCATTTTCACGGGGACTATCCTCTGAGCGAGCGGCATTACCATTCTTCCTCGATCTCTATAGTCATGGTAAAAGATGAAGAAGAAGCAGAGAAGGAGCAGAATGAGGACCTCCAACGCCTTTCCTACCTTCTTCTACATCATTGGACAGAATTCGTGAAAGAATTCCCGCCAGAAACCTACTGGATCTCGGCGGACTACTGTGAAGAGTTACTCTTACAACAACCTGAATTGCTGCGTTTAGTCACTAACGCCGAAAAGACGGATAACTTTGCTCCGTTGCTTGACACAGGTATCTAAACATCATTCAGCCAAAGATTTAGTCCGTTAATCCCGCATCCCAGCTCTCCTAGAACCACTCAAGGCCTTCAGTGAATTCACTAGTATTCAAGATGAATACCGTCCTCATATGTGCGCCTTTGTTGCGAAGTCCACTCCATATAATCATTGGTCTGTACGTGTGCTGGGACGTGAGAAAATTAGCGATGAAGACGAGAAGATAGATGCACACATTGGCTCTCTCCACATACCCTCACAGCCTGGTATTAACTTACCTCTTCCATTGATCCAGCTCTATCAACTTGGCTCCTTCCAGGAAACCGTTGAGTTATCTTTGAGAGTGGCCGATCTGTTTAAATCAGACAGTAATGTGTAAGACGATCTGGCCACTGTGAAACCATCCTGCTTGACACTGTTCATTAGATTTCTACATAATACGTCGGGTTCAGGAAAGTCTCGCCTGCTTATGGAGGGCCTGTGTCACCGTTGGGGTCTTTACCTACCCCTTGCTTTAGACGAAGGCATTGGCTCTGCGGACGTAGGTACCTTGGCAGAGAACTCATTCTTTGTTCCTGTGACACATCCCCCTGAGGATCCGAATCAGTATTCCCATTTCCTGCAGACCAACAAAGATATTGTCCGGCTTTGTATCGAGTCTGTTATTATTACACGCCTGCTTTTTCTCCAGCTCTTTGCAGAATGTGCTCGAGCCGATGTAGACGCTGTGGGAACTCCATTCCGTTGGCTGGTACTGCAACTCATGCCCGGAATGCTGGCAGGGTGGGACGCATTTGGGGAGGCTATCTGGAAGGTTAAGGAACTGCCTGATTGTGTCAGAGTGTTTCATTTGAAACGGCTCCTCCGTGGGGTCCATGATATATTTGGTCTTCGGAAAGAGGGGGGTCCTCTTTTTGTGTGCATAGACGAGGCCAACGTAGGTGTGTCTTGTCTCCCACGTGGATTCAGAGATGCAGATGGAGAGCATCCCGTTTTAAAAGAGATCCTTCGAACACTTCACGCAGTGCTCGAAGGGGAAGATGCTGTGGCCTTTATAGTAGCTGGGACAAACATCCCCAGGCGTTTGTTTCCGTCTGGGTCAGAGGATTGGAGCCGCTATCGATGGACTTCTAATACAGGTGCATTTGACGATGAAGAACGCCATAAAAACTATGTTCTCCCTTTCTTCCCCCCACATTTACGATCAAACTCCGCGACTGAGCTCCTCATTCAACGTATGTGGCGCTGGTTCCGAGGGCGGTAAGAGCGATGCCATTGTCAAAGCAAACGACTAACCTGAATTTACTACTGCCTAGGCACCGCACGACCACTTCATTCATCGCATTCCTATTGAGAAATCGGTTCAAGAACGCCAACACTCTCTTCAATGAATACGTTACAGGTTACACTCAATATGTCCCCAAGGATGTTTCGTTGGAAGGAGAAGAGGGTGTCAGTTTGCCACGACTCTTGATTCCAATGCCAGTGTGGCTCATCGCTGATGGTATGCCAGTGGTGTTACGCATGATTTACACTGATTTTGATTCCAGATCCACTTGTCCGTACGACGGTACACAGTGCACTTTTTCATTGTCTTTTGACCTGGAGCAGGCCGCCGCCCTTTTCTATTGATCTTGTCAATCTTGTAAACCTCAGCCCTGGACGTTTTATTGACACCGCTGCTGCGAAGCCTATCTTTGATGAGCCTATTATGTTTGCCGGATTAGCGAAATATTTCTGTAATAGCACAGAACATCCACTCCTCCAACTTGAGCACCTTCTTTCTGCCCATCCACAGAACTATAATGCCGCGCCGTTCCTTGTATTCTCCCTTGTCTCTATGTTATCGTCAGGTAAACATCGTTTCTCTGACATGTTTGTATTTCGCTCTGGGACCACCACTCCCTCATGGGCGCAGCAAAAAACCCGCCTGGTCTCCTTGAGGCGTGGAAGTGGGGATTTCGACACCGAGACCGTCGTTCGTTTTCCTGCAGTTACGAAAGGTGCAAGGCCAATCGCGACGTTTGCGCAAACTCTCGACGAGCTCAGGTCGTGGGTTCGGCGGGAATTTGACACAGCATTCTGTATCACTCATGATACCAATCTTCCCCAAATCATGTTCACTCTCAAGATTGGGAAGGAGTACGTCTTAGTCGTTGTCTGTCTTCTTCCCTGTACTGCGGGCGACATCCCTTCTGATACAATCCACGAACAAGTCGCCCGATTAGATCCAACCCAATGGAAGTCCCAGCAGGTATTTTTTGGTTTATTTTCTGTGGTATGACATGGGTTCTAAATGCACAAACACAATCATCAGGATCCCTTCAATGCACCCCTGGGAGTTATTGAGGATCTCCAGTCTTTGTACAAACGCCACAAACAAGTTGGTGATCTCTCTGTGGTCCGAGTGGTGACTACCTTTAAGACCGGTTTCTCGGTGGACAGTCTTCCAGATCCCCTATATTCCTTGCCACATCCCCCAGTTGTTTCTCTAAACCATGGGCTGATGGAGGAGGCAGTCAGGAGTGTAGAGGCCGCGGATGTTATGGAAGCCATAGTCAGTAGTGTGTTGGGTGTCCGTGAGACAGGTAAGCCGGTAGGAGATTCCGGTTCCTCGAAACGCCGTGGTTCGGAAGGATTCAAGATGGGTGATCGTGGTTCAGGGCAGAATAGATATAACCTTCGTCCTCCCAAAAAACGATCGGTGTAGCTTATAACATCATCTCGGCGTAGCCCTTGATACTGCTCGTGTATCCGTGCTCTAAATTCTTAATTGTGGGGCAGTAATATATTGGAGCGCATCATTACTTTGATGCAGTTGTAATGTATTCTTTGAAGATCACGGAATCTTGATTTTTTGTGGTTATTTGTTTAGAGATGTGGGTGCACTACACGGACATTTCCACAAACGGGGATCCCAATTGTATAATGGATCGCTCGGCGGAGTTGGGGCCTGCTTAGAGGACCCTTGTCCCGTTCCGTTCTATGTTTGATTCAAATATGACACCTTCATGCCATTCTCATGAGAGGAGACTGGAATCGCATTGAATGGAATCACAATACCTATAGGATCGTCATTCGCCGTCCCTTTCCAGATAGAACTGGGCATCTTGTTTGTGGGTGCGTTACTAACATGTTGTAGTGAAGGTACGAGCTGATTCGGAATGCTATTGTCGGATGTATAAACCGTTCCTGTGTCGAATCCTTATTCTTCTTGAGCTACGCCCTTGTACTCATGTTGCCATCTATATTCTAGTATCCAAGCGACGAATAGGATATTGTTCTCGGCTTGTTCTGTGTGCCCTACTTAAGCCTCAATTCTGGCCTTAGCAAAATCACCATCCATCGTTTCATTTTTGTTTTCTCCTCTCACTCGCCCCCTGCTCAAACATACTTATGCCCTCCTCCGAGTCCAAAGTGATACCGTTCTATCAAGGGTTGAAGCACATACCAGGCCCTGCTAAAGATCTGCTAGATGGTTTGCAGCCTAGCCTTCAAGCATTTTTGCGAGAAGAGACCAATCATCGTGTCTGGACGCCTCGCTCCTCGCCACTTGTCCCGCCTTCTCTAGCTCCCTATATGAAGGAGATCGGGATGCCTGCAGCAATGGGAATTAATATGCCGTCCTTGCTGTTGCATAGCATTGCTCCATCCTCGCAAAGCCAACACGATAGTAGAAGTTCAGAAGATCGACTAGATAGGATATTTGAGCCCTTTTGTTCACGGTAAGCTACATTCATCTTGCTCGGATTTTTTCGTTTCTTACTCAACACTGAAGTATGGTATTTAACACTTCGGGTTCTGGTAAAACCCGGTTACTGCTGGAGGGACTATGTCGCCACTGGGGCTTCTACTTCACTACCCAACTTGAAGATTCCATAGTATCGGTAGGATCCGCAGACCTGAGCAAATCCATCGAAGTTGGATTACTCACAGACAGCTCTGGTCAAATATTCACAGAGAATCCTAGGAACGCCCCCAACCCCTCTGATGCCCTTCGAAGCAACCAACTTATAGCTGAATTACGGTTTGGTGAAGTGCTTCTTGCTCGCCTTTTGGTTTTCGACCTTTTTCTATGCCTCTGTGCATCACAGTGTCCCAATGGAACACAGATCGACAACCGCTTCAAACGTCATTGGCTCATCTTTCAACTCAACCCGTGCATGTTTGGCGATAATGACTTCTTCCTCGAATTATGCACCCTACTCAATGGAACCATAGGAGCTGCCCATATACACGCAAGCATCACGAAAACACTTTATCATATCGGGCACCTCCCCATCGACAACATAGTTCAAACCCCAAACGGGCCCACCCGCCGCCTCGTATGTGTCATCGATGAGGCGCAATACGCTGGTACAATGTACCCACATGCATTCATCTCCTCGACCAATTCTATGATCCAGAGACCTGTTCTTCGTGAACTCATTGTGCGATGGTCGCGTTTCTTCAATCCGCACAACGCCGACTTCGTTGTCACTGGGACTGGATTTTCGAAGGCTCTCATTGACGAGCTTGCTTCATCTTCTGCTTTTAAGCTGTCTAAGTTCCAAGGCAGCTATAGTGATACTGGTATGTTCGACACTAAATCACAACAAACAGCCTACATGTGTCAGTACATACCTCCTGACTTGCGAGACACCCCTGAGATGTGTTTACTCTTTGATCGAGCATGGATTTGGTTGAAAGGACGGTGAGGATTACCGTTTTATACTGCAAATTCAGATATTAAGCCTATAAAACCCCAGCTATCGGTTCACAGCATCTTTCATAGAAGTGCTACTTAACGACGGTATCGTCCGACCTCATACAGTACTCACAGAGTTCATTGAGGCTATGACTGGGTTCCGCCCGAGTGATGCTGTCTTTCTAGAACGTCTAGAATCTGAGAAAGTCCAGGGATTCCTTCACAATCTGGCCCCGGTCAAATCATTCAAGCCTTTCCAGTTCGGCAGAATATATGATAAAAGCTGTCAGTGCTATACTCTCAGTTCAAATATCAAAAGCGACAACGACTTATATATATATACCCTCTTAACAGTTTCAGATCTCATGCTCGAGCAGACTTTGATAGATATAAGCAGGGACTATTTCATCGACGGCAAGCCTCCCAACAAATTCACAGAGAGCGAAATCCAAATTGTGGACTTGGGTTTTGCTCGGCTTGAAACATCACCCGTTCCTGGGAGTTCTCTAATAGTCAGAGTAGACGAACCGCTCGCATTGTTAGCGGCCCAAGAATGGTTTCATAGACACGGAAAGCGTCGCCACTACACATACGCCAAACGGATCGCTGAAGATTCTTCGGGAAAGGGTTTCGAGCAGTATACAGCGTATCTGATTGCCCTAGCATTTGGATCGCATACCAGTCCTACTAGACTTGATCAAGTCTTCTCTTTCCCAGGGGGAGAGTCTCCTCAATGGGCCAAGCAAAGCGCTAGATTGGTCCTGTTAAGGCGCAAAGATGAGAAACTGGAAGAAATAGGGGAGTATTTGATCATGGAGACCACCAAGGAGAATCCCGCCTCTGCAGGCCCATCCCCCACCCTTGGCTTCAGGTGTGCTGATTCCAGTCAGTCTTCTGAGTGGCTTGGACACCGGATGGCAGGAAACTATGCTGTTCAGGCTGCTATTGCGTTCCCCAGTACAACCATNGGTCCTGACTTGATATGTGCTCTCAGACTCGCTGATGGGAGATACTTGTGGCTATCGGTACAGCTTAAGAACCACCATGAAAGTCCTCTCGCTCTCAGTGTTCTCAAAGATGCCATCCGTTCTGTAACCCCCAACCAATTCTTCAGGAATTCGGTAAGTTATAATCGATTCCCGCATCGCAAATATTTATTGATGTTGTTTCAACAGAACGGCAAAAGCAACGCATCCAAAGACACCGACTTACTCTCCCGTACAAGTCGTGACCTTCTTAGCCTTCCAAATCCATGCAAGGAGGCAGGGAAATATGGTCTAATGCGTATAATTGGGTCATTTCCTGGTGCAGCCAACCTCTTCCGACTCTCTCCATGGGAGAAAAACGAGGGTGAAGGGCAGACGTTTGACGACCCCGATGGAGATGATGGACACCCCATTGCCACCATTGATTGGGGTTTCATGGAGCAATTGACCCGCGATTATACACCCCGTCGTTGGATCGCGTCTGAGCTTGACAAATTTACGCAAAACAAATCCAAGAAGCAGAGAGACYTAAACAAAGCGCTGTCTATGGACAAACCAAAGAGTAGCATGTCTGTGCGTGCTCATCCTAGCAAACGTCTGAGAACCAAGATTCAGATGTCGAAGAAGGCAAAGGTGCTCAAGAAGCAGAGGAGAGGAAAAAATTCTGTCCAGAAGCCTGGAACTCAAATGGATGTAGACTAGACTCGTCTCTTAATACTGTACATAAAATATGTTATTTAAATAGCTTGCTATGCTTTGGTTTGATTTCACATCAACTCGACCAGGTTCCCTCCAGCAGCTTTCTGAACGCCCTTGTACATCTTTTCTACCTCCTTTTCTGTCCTAGCGTTCTCGTCATCCGCCTCACCCACCATGAACTCTGCTATAAATTTTGCAATACCTTCTTCACCAATCTCACTGAATGACCGGTTACCCCATCGCCATTCATAAGATTCTCCTGACTCTTCGTTGTCTGCTTGGGTGGCTCGAGAACGTTTTCCTTTTCCCGTCTTCTTCTGCTCACCCGTGATGCGCTGATCAATGTACCCCTGGCGCATAAGTTGGGTAAGATATTGATCTAAAGTGAGGGNCCGGTGTGTGCTCTGCGCATTGAATTTGACCATGCCCGATGCAGGGAGGCGAAGGCGTTTCAGGTGTCCACGTAGTTCAGCTGAAAGCAATCTGAAGTCAGAGGTCTGGGTTCAACAAGATGTAGGAGGTATATACCGTCTGAAATAACCCGGCCACTGACGAGAATGAGGGATAAAACGATGTGGAGTATGCCAATCGAATCTAATTGATCTCCAGTACTCCATGAAAGAATAGCGCCACCTGGAAGCTCGCTATCCTCGTCCCCGTACGCGTCCAATAGTCTATTCTCTTCTTCCAGTATCATAGGGTCTGCCTGGACAGCATGATCAATTGTAAGAGTGTGAAGAGTCGAACGCAGAATGTAAGTTTTTGATCCAGCGGCAGCAACTGGTCAACATCAGCAAAAAGGACTTTCAAGAGCATGTATAATAACTATTTACCTTTTTTCTTAAGCCCTGTAGCCTTTGTAACTTCGTCGTCGTTATCTTCGTCTCCATCATTTTGTAATACCGCGCGTGAACGCAACTCGACAAGCTCCATTGCGAAAGTATCACGAAGAATTCGTTGCGCAAGATCCAGTACGCGGTTGAAAGCACGCGTATTAGATCCAAGTACTACAATACTTCACGTAAAAAGAATTAACATGATAATAGAACGATTATTCGTACCTTTCTTCGATATTTCTTCGCGTTTGAGAGGTAAGCGCTTATGTTCATTGAAAAGAGCGAGTCGAACAAGATGGTTTGCCTTTCGATTGATATCCTATATTATCAAAAAAGATCTCCGTCAACTTTCTATACAATAGACTTGACTATAAAATGCTTTCAAGGCACCTGGTCRGCTTCATTCATGTTTCCATCTTCGTCTTCATCAACGTCCATATTGTTATCTTCTTCTTCCTCTTCATCATCATCATCMCGAGGTCGTCTTTGTGAATGTCTTGGCTGTGACTGAGATGCTCTTGGGGCTGCCTGAGACCGAGTAGCAGCGCGAGCCATCGTGTTTAATGATGATGGTAGAAGACCAAAGCGCGGTGTGACTGTGACTAAATAGGCAGTGACGCGACGCGTTTGAGCGCTTTTTCATTGTGGCAGAAAATATCAGGTACACTAACGAATTACATATTTTTTTACATAAAATAGGACAGTCTATACATCTTGAATATTGAATCTTACAAGTAAAGTAGCGCTGGTGTCTTTGCCTTTCCTATCGAGCATCCTGATAAACCTCCATTCATCTATCTGCAGATGGTCCAAGCGTGCACAGAATATCCCAATCTTATCATCCTTCCCAAATTCGTCTTCCATCACCGTGATCCTGAAAGATATATACCGATTAATAGAGCACCTCGGGAGGAAAATTTGAGTAATCACCTCAAAAACGCCAACTCATCCCTTTCAACGTCCCATTCAAATTTCCCGTTTTCCCACACCGCATCGGCGCCTTCACCTGGTACATCTTTCACCTTGACACTCTTTGATTTCCAATCCATGTCGCCTTTCTCATGGAACAACTGTGCTCGGACGTAAAGATGGTACGAGCCTCCCTCTTCACCATTTGGGGGAGGGCATGCACTGATACCTTTGATTTCTCCAGAAATCCGAACCTTCCCGTCCTGTCGCTCTCCTTTTCGGAGGTACTGAGGCTTAACAACCCAACCCCCACTTCCAACGAACATTGCATCATTTATTTGCATACCACGGTCGTATTCTTGCCAATTGAGAGAGACGACTTGGGATCCAGTACGCCAGAACTTCAGGATGTCCATGTTACTAGATGTAATGCGAGTGCCTTTGGGGAATACTCGGCGGAGATGGCGAAGACCGTGGTCGACGAGGTGCTGAAGAGAGGTTGGAAGCAGAGAACCCAACGTTGATTCGGAGATATTGATAAGGATGTGTTTGGGATCGAAGAGTTCTACACAATGCTTTAATGGGATGTTGTCGACATGGAGGGTTGAACGAGCATACCCTGAGCTAGCCACCCTTTGGAGGGTTTCATGCTTCTTGCGTAGAAACCTAGGGCAGCCAGTGATTCTGAGATACGGACCTTTGCATGTCGATGTGTGACGGCGTCGGGATCGTCCGACTCATCTCGCTCATCATCAGAGGATGAAGACGAAGAATCCGAATCCGACTCTGGTGGGGACTCATCTTCATTTGGAACCACTGGAGGATAGTATTCCACCTGTGTCTGGTCAGCTACCAGGCATTCGTTTCAACGAAAGGACTTGTTACCATGAGAAGAATTCTTCCTTTAAGATCCCCTGGCGTTATCTTATCGTCCTCGATGTGTTCTAGTCTCCGGTCAACAAGTTTCTCCCCCCAAACCTCCTTCATCATATCCACTAGCTCTTGTTGCCGTCCAATGTCGACATGGCACTCCAAGCTAACAAGTACTGGCCAGTCGTCTGGCTTCACATCGTTACCGATGGCAACACATACGCTATGGAATGACACTGCCTTGCTGAGAGTGTATCCATGCGTGACAAAGAGACCTTTGGATTTAGAGGACCAGACGTCGATTTCCACACATCGAGCATGACGGTCGAGGACGTGAGTGTAACACGCAGCCGAGGATCGTCCAAGGAGTTGACCCGACATCAAGTAAGTGTTATGCGAAGATCTGAGAGCTGCTCAGCTGGGGTATTAGTGTTCAGAAGATACATACGAAATGAAATAGTTTGTCAAGGGGTAGTGATCGTCTACATGTCTGGGCGGATGAACAGCGGCGCTCTTGAGAAGATCCTCCGGGTTCTAGTGGGACCAAGACGCGTAAAGACTAGGTTTAATTGATGCTCAGAATAACGCCTACCAATCCAAGTCCCTCAATAAATTCCCTGAGCGCTGGACTGATCCGAACGGTGACATCCTCTGGCGGCTCAACATTATGGATGGAATCGACATTGTAGAGTTTAGAGAGGTGCTCTTCGTACTCGTGATCTTGGCTTTCCGTCATTCCGAGATATACTCAAGAGATGTAAATTTAAAGAAAGTTCAAGATTGAATGGTGGTAGTTTGAGAGAAACTTCCGTGGGTCAGTGGCACTGCCTAGGTGGTGCTATTTCTAGGTATCAATTTATAACTCTACAAATCCTTCGTCGTCATTGGTGATTATGATGAGTTATGTTGGGGAGATTTGATTGCTTTCAATTTTCAAAGACGGTAGATAGTACTCAGGCTGGACTCTCATAGAGAATGCATTCTCAATTTCGGTCGCGGCCCAACTCACGAAGGTGTTCCTGGGACCTGACTTGACTCCCAACTGAATACGCACATGATAGCACATGATTCTTTTGATTACCTCTAGCCTTTAGGCTTTTGCAGTGTATCATTCAGCTCGTAGTGCCACACCGAAGATCACTTCATGTAGGTTCGGAGAGGTCCGTCATAACAACCCTTCTGAAGAACATCCTCGCAGAGCCTTCGAGCTTCCAGTCATGTTGTTCATCCTTATGTCTGGAAAGAATGGTGATGACCCAGCGATAGACCTGTGTACGGCCTGGGAGTTAGCTATCCAAGAACATTTTACAACAACAGACCCACCTTTCAAGATCGTCCCAGGTCACTTGGAAGATGTCGATCCCAAAGAGATACTCTGTGATTGTATTGTATCTCCAGCGAATTCTTTTGGTGTCATGGATGGAGGGTAAGCTTCTCGACTGCTGAGTTGTCTATGGGAACTACACACTCAAATCTCCAAGTTATGACCTCGCACTTTCTCGAGCCCTAAAAAGGCCAGAAGAATCTGATTATATGTTAACTGACTACGTCCAAGATCATCTTCAAACCCACTGGAACGGGTTTATCCCTCCTGGGTCGTGTTCCCTTATCTCCCTTCCAGTCAGCTCGATTCCAAACGCCTGGAGTGCGCATTCTCTCGCTATCCTTCCTACTATGCACGTCCCTGAAACTGTCAATTGGAATAAGGAACTTGTGTATAACGCGATGTGGAATTTGCTTTTGGGGATCAGAAAATGGAATGCAGAGAGTGAAAGGAAGATTGAAAATATCCTGATAACAGGGCTAGGAACTGGTACAGGGAAGATCAGTCCTATGAGGTGTGCACAACAGATGGTGCTCGCCGTCAAACACTCCATGGACGCCAGTAAATTTCCTCGTCATCCTCGATGGTCATCCGAAGAGTTGCAAAAGCGCAGGGACGAGATTCAGAGAACCATCGAGACGACAGTTTTTGCAGTACAATAATAGCAGTAAAGAGGCTACAAACGGAACGAAAGTGAATACAGATTCCTGATAGTAGAAAATGAATGTATGGGGGTATCAAACATAAATAATAGAAAGTATCCTGAGTGAGAGATTTATTTAGCCATAACCTAACATGACTCCCAACACCTCCTTCCACCCCCTCCTAACGACAATCGTTGTCCCTCGGCAGTATTCCTGCGCAAGCCATTCAAGGTATTTAACATCCACCCAGCTCATCGGCCCAAGTTCCAACGCCACCACGTCCTTTGCGCCTAGCATCACTGCAGAGGAAGAGGGAGATGCAGGCAAAAGTGTTTCGAGGGTGGATAATTGGAACAACGTATGGGCATGGAAAGTTTGGAGCAGAGCTAGGGTAGTCAACAACTGTCGTTCTCCCGGCCTTTCTTCTTCCAGATCCTGTGGTTCCTCATTCGAACGCTCACGAATCGTCTCCGTGCGGGTAGACCAGGACATGCCACTGGAGCGTCGCATGGCCTTGGAAGTCACCTCCCCTGGTGGTCGACCTTCTATTCCTTGCCCGAGATTTCGCACCTGCAATCCAAGGTCGTCCGCGCCGTCTAGCCGGATGTCGCCTCCACTGGAATACGTTCCCCGCCAGCCGATCCAGATACTCGCACAGACTATACATACGTCTTCGTATGCACCCCAAACGTCGGTCCATGCAGTAGCAAGCTTGGCTTTGAGAGATGCACTTTCATCTGGGTCCAGATGAGATGAACAACATGACCTATCCCGCTGGAGGAGTCTATCCAACTCAGTCCACTGTAATGTAGTTCAGTACGAGGTTTGGCAAGCCTTGGAAAAACTCACAAGTTTGACGTCGCTCCAGGCAAAACGAACAGTCGATAGCTTGTGACTGGGTCCAGAGGGTGGTTTAGGTTGAATGGGCTTTGATGCGAAAAAGGCAGGCCTCAGAGACTTATTAGACGTAGATGTGGTGAGGTCAATGAGAAGGTCGTAGTATGAGGGGCGTTCCAGGAAGATAGCATCCGTAGTGCCTGTGAGAAGACTTTGAGTATGAAGGAAACTGTCTTACAGGAACACGCGACTTACAAGCGACCCAACCACGACCAGTCTTCCCTTCCGCCTCCATCCTATCCACGTCCATAAGTGTCACCATCCCTAATACATTGATAGGTTCCTTCGTCCTTCCCTTCAAGCGGCTTCCGGTTGGATTGGTCGGAGTCTCTACCTGATCTTCATAGCACATATCCCCGGCGACATGACACAAAATACAAGCGGCTTCAACAGGYGGATGCGTATAAATAAGYACTCTTTTCCGGCCCAGAACATACTTGTACAGTGTTAACGAAGAAGGGCCCATTATACGAAGAAGGTGTGGCAAGTGCAGAGTTGGGGCCTGGGACTTGTCGTGTATGTCCTGTAGGAAACAAAGTCAGTGAAATGGCAAGATTAGATCTATCCAAAGCAAGCGAAGACGTATTGCATGACATGAATGTTCTGGGGCTGGTTAAGCAAGTTTCCTAGGGATCTCTTCCGCTGTCCATCTATGTATTACCATATCCTGGTCCCCCGATTGCGGTAAATACACGGGGATGGCAACAAAGTCAGGGGATATCTTATCGAAGATGTTATCCGGCTTCCGGAGAAACCGTGGGCGACCCAATTTGTCCGCATTCCGTATCGTCCAACCATATTGAATGTGATGCTTAGAATAGAGTAAAGACTCACACCATCGAGTTCGTGACTCCAGCCCTGCCAGTCTCCTACTCCTCCCAAGTCTGGAGTCTGTATTTTGCGCTCTTCAAAGAACTGTCGAGCAAGTTCCCAGTGATCCTCTGTACTAGTACCAGCCAATTCAAGACGCGTGAATATTCGCTCGACGAGGTCCTTTAGTGCCGCGACGTGTATCCATGGCCGTGGTCGGGAGGATTTAGCTAGGAGAATTCCTAGTGAGGACATATGGGCACCACGGATAGCTTCATCTTGAGTAGGTCGTTTCCTGAAAACGCAGACTCCGTGATGGTGATCTTTCGTGAAGTAACTAACAGCGTGTTAGTTACAACCATGTGAAATATGTAGAAATTTCCCTACACAACGTCTTGCTGCACTTGGTGAAGCCCACTGGGCAAGGCGCTGAACTCCACATTATCCAGACTGACATCTAGTTATAGGGAACATGTCAGAAGGACAGATGTTTCTGGTTGAGCAAACCTAACCTTCATGAGCTTTAACCACCCAGTCGATGGTGTTTCCTTTGGTTGGGTGAAATGAAGCATGAAATATAGCAACTACTGAGGGTTTAATAAAGTACAACATAGCATGATCAGAAATACTTGCCTAAATCTTGAGGAACGCTGGGCGTCGACATGGTTGTCGGGAGCAAGATACGCTCAGAAATTATAGAAATGGAACTTTCCGAAGTTACTGATTACAAAGCGCTGCGACGAGTCTAAGGTTAAGGTTATCATTGTCGAAGTTGGATATGCTATTTATTAATCTAAATGATGGTTACTATTACTATTACACTCGATACCACCCTGTTATGTGCAGGAAATAGGTACTTACACCACAGCATATTCCACCCTACCCAACACCAATAGGAATACAAAATTCGTCTGGGGTACTGGCTTGGCTACTATGGTGGAAACATGAATTTACAGTATCTAAAGAGTAGGCTCATTATAAGAATCTCTTTTCACGTCTCTTGGCCCTCAACACGGCACTACTTTCAAAGTGGACCACCCCGTCATGCCAATCGGCAAATGTCGCACGAATATATCCCTCTGCAAACGACGTGGCCACTACTCGAGAGTCACAAAGAATGAACTTCAGAGCTTTGAGATCTCTGGGGAGCTTCTTCCGAAGAGCAGCCCAGTTAACCTGTGAAATTTGCCATGGACCGCAACGAACAACGACAAACTCTAGTGTGTGGAGGCTGATAGATGAGAGTTGAGAGAGGCAGGCATGGATCCAAGCTTGATTATGCGGGACCAAAGGATCATTGAGATGATCCAGCCGGACGCGCTCCAGGTTCACATTCTTAGATAGGTCAATGTGCTTGACGAACGCTGGAATGACAATCAACTTCAAGATCATGTATATCCAGTCATCGCTATGACGCTTACCAGAAACACTGGGACATAAACCCGAACCAAAGACTTGTAAAGACAACTCGAGCGTTCGCAGTTCACCTCCAAGCACCCTCAGGAAAGGTCCCAACTTGGATGTGTTAAACGAGTTCAGATCAAGGATGGAGAGATGGTGGATCTTTGCGAAATATGTATTTGTGAACGAAGACACGTCCTCCGAGACAGCTAAAACTAGCTCGCCACTATCTGGAAATGCAGGGGAGCTTCCTTCCATCTGAATCCTCAGATGAGGATGAGAGCACAATACCTGTACAAGATCGCCAGGACTGGAGATCGTTACGAAACTCAAGGCAATATGCCCGACGGGAGCCATAGAAAATAGACCGTTGAGACATGACATGTCGCCTTCAAACTTGCATTCATTCATGTGAACTACACCGAGCGTACCGGTAGAAGGCGATAGTCTGTCTTCATAGCCAGTAAACTCCACATTCCGCAAATGAAGCTCAGCGAGAGCAGTCAATTTAGGAATATAAAGAACTATTGCCGCCCAATGTAACCTCCATACAGTAAGTTTTTTGACATTACTGAGAAAGGTGCAACACTCGGATGCAATAAGCTCCACGAAGCTGGCGATTTTTGGCGGTCCTATCTTCAAATGGCGAAAAATGTGGAAACGGCTGGAAGAGACAAAGACTCTGTGGACGAGTGCGTATGCCCGGAGGGCAGTCTTGTCTTTAAATGAAAAATCTACGATAGTGTCAAAGATTTCCTGAGGTATCATAGATATGATATCCATGATCAAGTGAACTGACAGTACAAGGCAAAGAACTGGAAACCCCGGGTAACCGGGACATGAGACGTATGCAGTCTAACCAATTACTATTTCGCATAAATCGTAAGCATCCTNGCTATGAAAACTTGGCTATCGAAGCTTTCATAGCCAGGACGGTTTCGGTCTAGTCGAACTAGGCAGCCACAATGTAATTATACTATATATGACTAGTATTCCATGGTTTGAATAGAGATGTTGTTGTTGTTGTTGTTGGAACGGGCATCACGGTCCCTTTCAGAAACGCCCCCCANCACCTTACCTCAGCTTTCGCCAAGGTACTGTGGCCACCTACTACCCGACCGTTTCRACTGTTGCCTCCCCAGCAANTGACAAGCACTACCGGAGTGAACAACTCATCTCTGCAGCAACATTGTAGTAAGTGAGGTTCGGCGAAACACGTCCCAAGTCGAACAACAGTAAATTCATAAATTAACCTGTAAGATATTAATTCGCATCATAGTATCTGGTATCATTGTATCTGGTATAGATCCTTGAGCTATACTCATCTAATATGGCCTTAAGACCTCTATGGTATCATAAACCTCCCCCACCTCGTGAAAGTATCGAGCAATCCTGTTCAAGATATATGACTCTTTTTGCCGCGCCAGCAGTCTCAATGTGTCCGCTCCTCCCTGTGCTGTTTGCCATGGGAAACCTGGCACCAACCTCTGTATGTCCTGCCCAAAGACTCTTCATATCTCTACGAGCTGCTCCTCCTCGCACTCAAGCATTGCGTGAACCTCATCCTCAACGGCGACCCCACAAAACCGGCACAACCGATCGTCTCGTTCAACGAATGGGTGGCTACTCCTAGATTGTGGCCTGAAGTGAGCAACCGAGTCATACTTTTACGATGAATCGCCGAAGCCACGCTCAAGTAAGGTCGCAGAGCTATCGTATCCCGGATCACTTTCCCCTCCGACACCTTCACGCGCCCGCGCAGGAGTGCAATTCGATCTGAACTCTCGAGTTTCTCCTCTAGATGGCTTTCACAGCAGTCGACTAGGTCCTTTCGGAGCTCAGTAACAGCTTCCGCGTCTAGCAGTGTCACTGCTGGGTCTTCTATCCTCACTCCAAGATTTTTGAGGACTGTGACCAGGTCAGACATCCACCCGGAATGTCCCGCGGTGTATAAGCCTACCGCATCCATCAGAGCATGGTGCGCATATTGAGAGTTGTATATGCGGATAAGATAGTCGAGGTATCGTAGTGCAAGGAGAGCCCGCCGGAAGCGGATTGGTTGATTTCCCGTTTCCGTGAAGAGGGGGGTGAGGAGGCAGCGTGAGGATAAGCCGAGAGTACGTCGGAGGTAGTGATGCTGTACTTTTTCTAGGGCTACCACAGAGGGAGTATTGACGTCCAACGCCACTTCACACCCAAATGTGAGTTGAGGATTGACTCGCGCTTTATAGATCTTGATTGCTTCTGGCGGTCGGAGGTCGCTGATCATCGTTTTCAGCGTGAACGTGATTCCCGCGACCGCTCGTGCTTTCGAGGCCTTCTGCTTGTAGGGTTTTCAGAAGATGTCCCGGTGTACTGAACTGAAGAGCATGCCAACGTATTTATACTCTCCCACCAGAGCAATTGGTGCATTGTTAACACGYAGTGATGGCCTCAGCGGGAGCTCTCCSAATACCATACATTTGGTCTTGCGGACACTCACTGTCATGAAGTTGTCCTTGCACCAAGCGGAGAACTGGTCCATTTTCCGCTGGAGACCTTCGAGTGAGGTGGAGAATAGAGCTACATCGTCTGCCTGCTCCAGGTGAGATATAGGTTGTCCGTTCAGCATGATATCTACCAATAATAAACACTCAAATCTACTTCAGCAACTTGAGGCAAAACAGAGAAATAAGAAGTTAGAAAGATTGATTCTGATTGAGATACATGTCTAGATGAAGTACATGTCCACCTTAAAGGTGGGTTCCTATACAAGAGGGCAACGATAAAGATGAGAAATACTGCTAGTATACATTAATGATTCGCCCCAGAATGAAATGAATGAAGTGCAGTGGAAAGATAATTTACGCGACTTGGTCGCAAGTATAGGCAATCATGTCCTTGATCTTAAAAGTGTCCGATAGATAAGTCATCGGTATGTCGACTCCCATATCACGCAGAATATTCGATTTGACTTGGGCGAAAAAGATGGAGTCAATGCCCGAAGAGCTCAACGACTCTTCCAAGTCTGAACAGATGATGAGTGGGTATAGAGGGACAAAACATCGTATCGCGCTCACCTAATGGTTCAGAAGATTTCATCTCTAGGACCGTCCTTAAAATTGTAATCACATTTTGCTTGACTTCCTCTCGATTCATCGTGGATCTATCAATGGAGCCTGCAATCCTCTTTCGCACAGGATCTAAAGCCTCCGCAAGCATCGGATCCTTCGCGAGGACAGGAATGCGGGATATGCCCTCGAGGTCTAGTCGGGCAACAACTTGCACAGGCGCAGATCGTGCCATAGTAAGAGCTTTCATTATGAGAGGAATACCTTCCTCATTGCTCATGATGTCGAAACCAGAAACGTCCATGCTTAGCCCTTCAGTGAGCTTCGATTCCCAGGCACCGAGTTGCAGCGAGAGTCCAGGGAGCTGAAGGCCACGCCGATATACTGCTAGCTTGTCCAGGAATGTGTTGGCTCCGACGTATGCGACTTGGCCTGGGTTTCCTAGTGGGACACTACAGGGAGATGCTGTCAGCCAAGTACGTTGGATAGGGAATAAAACTCACCTAATACTGCTCAGGACAATAAAGTGGTCCAGCTGCAGGTTTAGTTCCAGGCTGAGTTGGTGGAGGTTCCATGCACCGTCCACCTTCGGCTTCAGAACGCGACCGAAAGCCTCAGGAGTGATTGAGGCAATGGTCATGTCGTCGACCACAGCGGCGGTATGGATGATGTTCTTGATGGCCCCGTACGTGTCATGTATCTGCTGGAAGGTCGATCGCAATGCATCGATATCTGTTGCATCTGTCTGCATGTAGGTAATTTTTGTTCCATGGCATTGAAGATTTAGTTCCARGAGTTCTGAACATGGCCAATTAGACGCTATTTTAATTTGATTTAAGCATTTCCAATATGAGCCGTGTGATATTGCAATAGAGTCCAAATACCTGAGACTGCTTTGTTCTGTAGCAAATGAGGTGCAAAGGATTTTTTCGGTGTCTATGACTGGGTAGGTGAGGGAAAGGAAAAAAGATGGTTGAGCATACGCGGGCCCAGCACGGGCCGCTTTACGCGTTATTTATAGTTATTTGCAGCGTTACGATATCAATCATGTCACATATCTGTCACATCTATGGACGTCCGCTTCTGGACGTTCAAGAATGACTGCCTAGTATAAATCACCATTCGAATGCTCTTCTTTAGAACAGTCTACAGAGCATCTAGGTCCTATATCTAATGTAAGTATATAGGTTCAATATTGCGACGCATAATCAAAGGGAGGAGATCTCGGAGGATGTAGGTGGGAATAATTTGATACGCCCCAAGAGGTATGCCGTACATGGTAAACAGTACGATGTATCTTTACTACTATCTAGGTTTGCTTATTGGCTTCTCATTTCCCCACCTCGGTGTCTTCTACATGATCTTTACCCTTGGTGTTAAATGTCTTAAAAAGGTTACAAAACAGATTGGTCACATCCAAACATCGATGAGAAGCCCACATCAACTTGAAGTGTCTCGGGTACAAACTAGTCGCCTCTGTANGGTATATTCCTCCAATTTTCACGCACATTCTACTTGATACATCCCTGAGGCGTTCCTCCAACTTCTGGGATTCTTACATAATCCTTGTCCCGTGAAATTTCATGGAAGCTCTTCTTGATTCCTTACCTTCATCAAGGGCGCTTCCCTCTTCGTGTAGTCCGCGCGCAAAGGTAGTCCCACATTTTTTTTCGGATGGTCTTGAATTGACATTTTTCGTAGGATCGGCTGTCAGGTTCTCACCTGTTCATCGTGCTTCCCCTGATTCCTTTACGACCTCGGCTGCTACGATGCAATTCTCACTCATTGGACTCACAGTCATATCATTCTTTGTAACTTTTGTTATTGGATCCCCTTTCCCCCATCTGGTACAGAAGAGAACAGATCCATATTTCCCGGAAACTCCTGCTTCTTGTCCGATCTGTCAAGCCGTGAGTTCGTTGTATGTAGTTCAGCAAGCAAGTGAGATGCTTATGACGTATAGGACTACGGGAGTATCCAGAACTGTGCTGAGGCTGCCCCCGTTCTGGCCAACTTTTCTATGGTATGATATGACAATCTCCGAGGTCCTAACATGTAAACTGACTTTCCCTAGATTCTGTTCAATCCCGGAGCATTCGTTGATATCATCCAATGTGCTTGTACAGAGACATTCCAAGCCGTATTTCCTCAATGCGTAGACTGGTATGTCATACGTCTGTCCATTTCGAATACCTAGGTGCTCATCTATTTTAGCTTCCAGGCAACGAATCAAWCGGATATCCTWSCTATAGCATGTCATTCCAGCAAGTCTTTCTGATCTGCTCCTTATCTTTGCTTAGACTGCTTCATGATCGGGCTACTATATGCTCCAATGAGAACCAGATTCCGTCGGTCTTTCAAAGAGATCCTAATCTTTTCATCCTTCGAGCGTCGGACGACCTGAGGGAGGACGTTCCTGAGTGGGCCTGCACACAGGACCTCAGTGTCTTTATCTTTCTAGATTCTTTTCATAGGTATCTCTTCGTCAGCCTCAACATCAGATGGAGTCCAATCTTTTTCTTCCTTTGATCTGCAATCTGAGATCTAGAGCGTGCTGAGTGAAAACACCAAAGCTTCAGACGTCTGACTCTTCATACAGTCATCAGGTTCTTTTCATGGTACTCTTCTCTTTCTGTATCTGGGGTTCTATCTTATCTGGTTCTCGAGATCNGTGGTGATCGTCTATCTTTCTGATCTAAACTTTCTTCCATGGGATCTATCTTGGTCCAACGAGAAAACAGCATGGCAAGTACTGAGTCTCGACCCGGGTCTTTGCTCGTCAGAGCGGTCGGGTAAGGATCGTAAAGTGTCTTTCAAGAGAGGGTCGAACAGGTATCTGAATCTTCATCTTTTCTTGGAAGGAATCAAAGGGACACTCAAGGTTACTATTCCTGTGCTTCGGCTATCGAGATAGTCTGACAATCTGATCTTGTGATCTATCATCTTGTCTTGGCTTTGTGACTTTCTCCTAAAGATCACTAGCAGGGTTCTTAGAGTTCCAGAATTCACGAGCGACGTCTTGGATCTGATCTCAGCTGATTGGCGGTCAGCTGGCGTCTTTTCTCAGTGATCTTCTTAGTTCCCACATTCTAGTGTCTAATAGCGTTTGCATTCCAGGTTCCTGGCTTCCTAAGTTCTTGTGTCAAAAGAATCATCTTCGGCATCTAATCAAAAGAGAGGCTCCTGGCTGATCGTGTTTGTCGCGCTCTTCTCTTGTTATCAGCTTCATCTGATCTTTCTTTCCTTTGATAAGATAATCGTATCTATCTCCTAATAACCAGATCTTAGTCTTTATCATGGTCATCATTCCTTCGTAAGAAAATGGTATCGGCTCTTTCTTTCTGGGACGTCTGAAGGGACTTGTATCATGTCTTTCTTCAGTGGCACTACATCCTCAGCGTCGAGACATTCTGAGCGCAGGTCTGTTGCTCAGTTCCAGGTTTTGGCATTCCTGGCAGAATCGGTCTGAATCAGGTTTGATCTTCCTTCATCTTTCCTATCTGATCTGTCTCGTGTCTAGAGCTTCTTCCATTGACTATCTTCAGAGTCATCCTATTC
>LBLO01000228.1:0-37129 GCA_004354395.1 Chondrostereum purpureum
GTGCGGCGACGAGAGAGGAGATTTCTCGGCGGTCGCTGGCGTTGTGGACAGCATTGCATAATACGAGTTGTAGTACTCCCTGTTCGTGTCCTTGCCCTTCGTCCGGCGTGCANAGGATGGATGCGATGCTGGCCCGCACACTCGCGTCCCTGCGCTCTGGCATCGGGGGCCTCGGCACTGGCATGGGCGACTCCCCGACTCCGCCCGCAGCGTCCAGGTCGATGTACGATGGCATTGGAGGCCGGTTCGTGTTCGACCGTCGGGGCCTGCTCGATGAGGACACCGTGCTCGCAGCTCTTCCCCGTCCCCGCCATGTCTCGTCTCCATCCCATTCCCTCGCTTTCCCATGCACTGAGCCAGTTTCTGCAGGGGCCTTGTAAGGAATGTACCACTCTTCCTCGTTATCCTCACACCGCACTCGCGAACGGCTTTTCAGAAAGCGGGAGAAGGAGGATGTCGCCATGAAAGGATAGTCACAGACGCCCGCTCGTCGTCCCTTCTGTGCTCTCCAAATAAATGCGAGTCCCCGCTCGACGACGAAAGATAATAAAGATGATGGAAGTCGAGCACACAAAGCCAATTCCCCTCATCACAAGGGACACACCTCTCACTCTTTTTCTGGAATAAATTTCAATTTCATCCATCATGATCGCCATCGCACGTGCTCAACTCCGCCTTCTTTCCCCTCTCGTTCATTGATGCGGCGAAACATATCTCTCCATATCATATCATGCGTTGTATCTCCACCTAATACCCTCTCTACCTTTCTCAAACCTCAAATGGCATCGCCATCTGCAAAGAGAAAAAACTCGCTTGCACTGAACGCGGATGTTTCGTTTCAGTCACAATTTCGCTAAACGGCTGTAACCACATTCAGCCACCACCGACGGAAGTGGATTTTGCTCCAGATCGGTATATGAATCAGTACATTTCCAGGGATTTTTGAGAAGTGTACCCTCTTATTCCTCGTCCACCTCCAACTATCCTCGCACACTTTCACATACCCACCCTTGCATCATCAAACCAACGTAACAAAGCTCCTGAATAACCCACACCTCCCCTGTTGTACCGATATGAACTTTCTGTGTATTAAGATCTATGTCGAGGAGCGCGACGGAGAGCTTATTCAGTGAAGAGTTCACCGTACGATAGCAGCATCCCTCTCAATTAGAGAACTAAAGCTATACCGAATGAGACCACAAACAGATATCAAGAGAGACGATATCTCTTCAGATCGCTGACCGTCTGGAGCTTGATCAGTGAGTAGTTTGTGAATAGTCTATGAAAGTGTCGAAACACACCCGACAGTCTCAAGGATCTGTAGGAAGGCTCAGGCCAAATAAACTGCACTTTTCGTCGGGGGTAGGTATCTACATGGAGCGACTGGAACTTGTCATGCAACACCCGGAAGCTCTCCCCGATATGAATTCTACTAGGCCGTTCCCAGCAAGACCTTGGCGAGAGACCTCCGACTCAAGGTCGTAGAACTTTGAGCGTGGGTAGCCGGCCCGTACGGTGCACAGTTCCTTGACCCCATACTCTCATCAACGTGGAATCCAATGCTGCCTGTCCTAACAATTGCCGGGTAACTCAATTCCCCATGCCCGGCTTCGTGTACTAGCTTCAAATTCAATGAACAATCCGCTGTCATGGACAACCGAGACGTTCATCTCACTCTTGCCTGCCAAATGATACACCCCTCTTATGTGTCCTCTCCTTTCGTGTTCCATTGCTAATCAGCGCAAACCTCTTCTTCTTCAAAACCCCGCATTTTCACTCATCCATCATCGGCCGATGTGCGAATTTCTGGAAGCATTCCAAACCCACCCATGCGTTTTCANTAGCTTAAGGGAGAACCTAAAGTTCGAAGTAAAAGATGACATCTAGTATGCAGGCTTCCTCACTTTCGAGACTTGGCATGCGGGGTAGGAAATCCTATTTATAGGACGACGTCCTCCAGGCTACAAACACTTCTCAATCACATCCGCCCATCTGTGACATGTCCTCTTCTCGTTCCTCTCTGCCACAAGGGAAGACGGTCTCCCTCCCCTCACCGGCGCAGATTGCCTCCACAGACAAAGTCAGAGACCCAAAGATCAGTCCAGATGGGAARTACATCCTCTACCAGGTCCAGCCGTTCTACAAGGGGGCGGAAGAGGCTACTGTCTCTTCAGATTTATGGCTCGCTCAGACATCCGTGCCCGGAAGCGCTGAACTGTTCATTTTGGGTGGAAGGTTTGGTGTTTGGTGTTCGGATGGGACTGTCCTGTTTATATCGGCGACCGGAGTTTTGTCGAGAATCAGCCTTGTTGACAAGGTCGTCGTCGAGCTCGTGCCAAAGGGTGTTAGACTGTTCGCTCCTTCCCCCGATGGCAAGAAAGTCGCATTCACTTCTCTGATTCTCCCAACTCCAGCAGCGAAGAGAAACGAAGTCAAAGTTTTTGGGACAGTTTCTCCTTCCATCTCGCGTTTACAGTTGTATTCTTTCGACGACGGGGCTGTGACGACGTTGTCTCATATAAATTGTAATAAAGAAGTGGAAAGCTTTTCGTGGAGTCCCGATGGACAAGAGATCCTTTATAGGCTGAGGGAGAAACTCGTTGGGGAGGAAGGTGAAGGTGCAGAACGACCAGTCGTTGTCGAACGTATATCAATCCCGAATAGGTCTGGGGGAAAGAATGATCGCACAGGTATTACTACCTTCCCGCGTTCACCCTCCGGGCAGACACTGTGGGTCTACCCAAACATAGCAGCGACTCTTCAGAACCACATCCCATCGGATCCAGTCGACGCCCGCACCCTGTTCATCCGTGATCTCGGCACTCAGAAAGAGTCGACTTCCTATGGAATAGAAAAYGACGCRGTGCGAATTGTGGACATGGATCCTGGGTCCTCGTCSTCYGGAATCATAGCTGTCGAAGTCTGYACGGACGTAGACACCCGGATCGACGTCCTCTTTTTCGACGAACATTCCTGTCATCATTCGTCGCCTCGCATGTTCACACTCTATCAAACGCACGACGAAGCTATCTGGTTTGGATCCTGGGACGCCAGGCGTGTCTGCAATGCCGATGGCAAAATCGAATACATCTTCGCCGCCGTGCTCAGCTCTGGTATCCGACACGAAGTCCCAACTCTCTGGAGCGTCCGAGTCAAGAACACCGACGTCAAGTGGATAACACCTGTCGACTCGGACTGGCTGCCGCCGCGGCCGGTTGTAGGAGAAAAACTGAAATTATCTTCGCATTTACATTGGTTAGCGTCGATTCCACGCATTCCTACGAAAGTTATAAGGTGGATAGCTAAAGATGGGACTATGCTGAGCGGTCTTGTTCGATTTCCTCCGGGATATGATCTAGACGGTGCTCAGGATCGTTTACCGGTTGTTATGTTCATTCATGGAGGGCCATACAGGTATGTGAAGTACTGCTCAGTGACTGGATGCAGACTTGATAATCCACAGGCGTGATGTTCCGGGTCCGTGAGCTCCTGAGCACTCTTATTTCATCTGTCTAAACGTCGGGCGCAGACCTTATGCCATATTTTTGCAATTGGCGGGAACTCTTCGCTGGAGCAGGTTATCTAGTCATCTCTCCGAATTATCGAGGAAGTCGGTGTTCCCCCCTTGCTCTCTCAACAAACATTATACTAACGAGTCTGAAGGTCAAGGTCGAGGGCACATATTCGCTAGCTCCGCCTCATTGCCCAAGTCTTGGTCGGATTGCGAAAGCATGCTAAGTGAGGTCATTAGGCGAGGGTGGGCAGACAAAACAAAGATTGCAATAGCTGGATGGAGTCATGGTATATTTCTTTCTGGTTCCCAGAGTTCCTCACAAATGATCTATGGAAACATGAAGGTGCATCTTTGGCCGCATACGGAATCTCTCAGTCACAGAGCAAGAAATACGAGTTCAAGGCTGCCATCATAGGTGCTGGAGTGAGTAGCTGGGAAAACATGGTCCTCCAAAGTGGGGCACCCATGCTAGAGGTAATTCTCTTCCACATTCGCAGTATCACCGAAACATTGACAAAACACGGTATCAAAGGCAAGATTAGGTGGGCAAGCCAGCGTCCCGTGGAACAGACTCAGAAGGAACTTCCTTTCCTGGATCCGTGCACCCAAACCTCGAAGCCCCGTGCTTCTTGCTTCTCCACGCTCTCAAGGATGCTTGCATGTGCTCATTCTCCATGGCGAGAGAGACGAACGTATGTCGACGATACAGGCAGTCGGGCTTTATCGTGTTTTATCAAGGATCAAAGGATACAATGTGGAATTGGTTATGTATCCGAGGGAAGGTCATGGGTAGGTCATCCCCATCGACCTAGAGGTTTATCTATCTCATGATCATACCCATCGTCTAGTTTTATAGAGAAGGACCACGCAGAGGATGTCATGGAGAGGGCATTGACCCATATTCGATATTGGATATGAACTTCATGCAGCACGGAACAAGGTGAATGTAAAAGGAAGCACGAATCAGAGAGTGGCTGCATAACAAAATAGCAGGAGCAGCCAATGTACATCAACATCAGTTCAAAGGCCCTGGCTCTCTTTACGCGTCGATTTGCAGCAAGTCCTTGATGTAAATACGCAAGTAATAATTGAAGATTCCTCACTCTGTTGTTCTTGGTTTATACCACTCCTAAACATGATCCCAAACGCAATGAATATTAACCCGCCAAGACTCTGGTGCAACCCAAATGTGGACAGTATTCTAGGCAGGAGTCTGAGGAGAAGAAATAGTTACTTCTACATGACGATAACGCTCATGAAAGATATTGTTGTGAATATAGTAGAGATCCTTATGGTAGCGATACTTAACATCATATCCTGCCTGTCTGAGTTTCCACGTTTCGTTCTCATCCATATTCCACCCCGAGGGAGCGTGCTGAGGGAATACAAGATGCAGTGTTGCTTTCTCGAGTCTCCTAACGTGCTTCGCCCTCTGAGGAACAGCATATGTTCTTGATCGTAAAAATGTGTACATAATGTCGGATGTGACGCCTGGTGTCTCTGACATAAGGAATCGCAGAGAGGCAACACGTAAAAATGGACAAAGGCACGTAGTAGAGGTCGCCGTTAGAAGAATTAATGCTTGAGCTTGAGCATCCATGTCACTCAGAACCATGCCATCGTCAATCTCCAGTTGCTCAAGGACAGGAAGAAGATCAAATAGTTCTTCTATAGCTGAATAATTCTCCCAAGGGATCCCACCGAGGAAAAGAGTGGTAAGTCTTGTACATCCTCGCTTGATCATCTCGGCAAGTGCGACGAGAACACCAGGATCGAGTCCGGAGATGTGCAACTCGACGAGACGAGGCAAAGTAAGGGCCTCGATCAAAAAATAGGCGCTATGGCTGCCATGGCATATCGTTATGTCTAGTCTCTGCAAGGAAGGCATAACAAAGGGTTTCTCCGTGTTATCAATGTTGGTCTGGGGTGTCTCAGCACCGTGTTCAGATAATACCAAGGTTAACTCCAGCAAGGCAGGGCACTTGTAGAAGTGCCTCAGCAATGCATTATCGTCGAGAAAGAAATTGTCGTACAGAGCCCAAAGGGAGAGAGAATGCAACTGAGGGGATGCGAACAATGGGAGGGGCATGCTATAGTGGTCTGCAGACCAGAAAGAGAGATTCGATAATCGGGGGGACTTCTGCAGGAAACCCAGGCTACCGGACCATTCTGTATTAGACGCTGCGCGCTGAGTGGTGGGATTGCTACCATCATCGTACAGGCTGAAGCTCTCTAGCTGTGGACAATGGAAGTCCGCGGGTGCAAATTGGGCAAGCTGTACTGAGGGAATCTCAAGGTGGATCGTGCACCATTGTTTGTGGTGAAGGAAAAGCAGGCCAACCATTGCATGAATCTCAGCTGCGGCGAAGGCAGAGTCGATAAAGAGAGGTTCAATACATCGGGTCCTAAATTCTAAGTGAAGAGGTACATCTTTGGAGAGTGCAAGTCGTGAGATGAGCGCCTTCCGATATGGCCTCAAATGCTTTGTATTGAACATAGTCAGAGAGAATGATGACCAAAGGTGGGGTGTCCTGAGAGCGACCGAGCGCCAGTGGCGACAAACTGAAGCAATATGAAAGGGATAGGACGACAGATCCAGTAAATCGGGCCAATCCTGCACTCTACTAGGAACTGTCGAAAAGATTTCATGGAGAACATCGTCGGGTAGCACACGAATACAACCTGTAATGGCAGTTGCACAGACATCTCTGTCGAGGGGACTATCGTGCTCTAGTGGCATATTCCTAGAGTTGGTAGTCATTACGAGTCCAGTACAAAGAGCACTAACGCCCGAGTTCAAAAGTGATAGCCACTGACGGTGATCAGGATTTCGTCAATGCGAGTTGGCAAGCCGTACTCAAGTTCAAGTTGAAGCCGTCCGATCTACTACAAAGACCTTCCTGTGACCTATATTGCACGTGCAGACGCGTTTCTTGTGACCATCAAACCTTTCGACGCGACCACCAAGGACCACCATGGAGGAACACGAAAAAGAATCCGAGCCAATATCAAACAATCAGGACGCTGAAGAGACACAATTAGATGATGATATAGAGATGGTTCCAGAGCCTCCAGTCGAGGAGTCTGCCCCTTTAGCCGCCAAGAAGAAACGTGAGAGGAAACCAGAGCCTACACGAGTATCGGGCAAGTCGCTGCTACCCTTTAGTAGGGTACAGAAGATTATAAAAGCAGATAAAGTAAGTACTTCATGTGACCATGTAACTTCGCAGAGACGGCCCATGTACCATTCTTCTAAGGACATCCCTATCATTGCTAAAGACGCGACATTCTTGATCTCATTAGCCACGGAAGAATTTATCAAACGTCTTATTGAGGCGGGGAAAAGGGTAGCTGAGCGAGAGAAAAGGGCTACCGTGCAACATAAAGACCTTGGTATGTGTACATACCTGCTCATTGCACTATTTGAACTGATGTTGTATACTTCTAGCATCTGTAGTCAGACGGACCGACGAGTTCATGTTTCTCGAGGGTCTGTCCACGCATCGTTCCATCTACACACTTCTGATTCCTTCCTATAGAGATATTCCAATGGATTAGTGTTGAAATTGCAGCTCCCCAAAAACGAAAACCCAAGGCTATGACTGCAAAACCCGTCGGTGCAGAGCCAACCCTTTTAGATCAGTTCGTTGCCCGGCCTGATGATGATGAGGACGACGAAGATAATATCGTCACAAATGAGGATGGGACGATGGTTATTGGATAATCTGTATCGCTATTTGTATGTCACATTGTCTTTCCACTCTACTGTTTCAATACTGGACCTGCTATGCCTAGTTTTCATCATGTTGGCGGTATTTCCACCGCACATTGTATCCTTATTCTACTCCCCAACTGTTGTAACCGTTTTTCGCCTGAATTCTCAAAACATCTACGGACCCTTCCTCTTCCACAGGGTTTGAAAGAAAAATAAGAGAACTTGATAGTACAACGATAGACAAAGATAACAGCGAAAAGTGAGAGGAGAAAATAGGTTTACAGAACAGTAGCCCTATCACATCGAAACATACAAGCACATGACTATACTCTCAGGACATCTCTACATCCTGCTCAGCAGCAGGGGCAGGAGCAGCAGGCTCTCCATCACCCATGAAAGCATCCAGCTCCTTGTCCAGCTCCTCTGCTGTCTTAGGTTTCTTGGGTTCTCTCTTCGCAGGCGCTGTTGGTCTGGTACCTTTGTTGCGTGGTCCTCTGTTTCGGATTGGTCCGCTATACAGACGTCAATGGAAAGGATCCGGTCATTGGAGAGATACACCCACGGTCCAGTTGGCGTATTGACTTGGTCTACACCTAGGCGGTCAAGCAGTGCAGGTTTCTGGATCCTGTTGAGGAGTGAAGACGTAGTGGGTGCACTGACAGCACGTTTGCCTGGTGGTGGTGTGTCGAAAACGATCGTCATGGGTTGTCCTGTAAGAAATGTTCAGTTTTCCCTCTTTCCTTCCACAAAGTAAGAATAAAATGAACCCTTGGCTAAAATTCCATCGAATTGCTTCTTTGCCCTAGTAGCTTCCCCGGGCGTGTCGAAAGATATAATAGCAGTCCCGGTAGAGCGTCCACTTCGGTCATACTTTGTGAGAAATATATTGTAAGGGGTGGAAGGTGGTTTTCAAGTGAGGTTGAAATCGCTGGCTTCTTGGATTCGGACGGTTCGTACCCTGATGAGAGGCTCGCGAACGAGCGTGCCAATTTGACCGAAGATTGACTAACATATAAGAAATCGTCAAACAATGAAGCACGTTGTACGGAACTTGGAGACGCACAGTCAAGTCTTTAGGGGTGATTTCGTAGTGCAAATTGGACACGAGAAGTTTTGTGTTGATTGCTGCTGCAGCACCTGCAATGCCCGTAGGCAATCTTGGATTATTTCCTCCGTTCAGTTGATTGCGCTTTCCGGAATTTGGGGCCTTGTCGTGTAGCCAACGTCCCTCCACGTCCCCACGCGGCTCTGGGCGCTAGGGTAGTACATAAGTCTCAGAATTCATTTCTAGCATGAGCTGTTGACATACGCTATAGGGCTTCTTCCCTCCTCTTCCAGCATGAAGATTAGAACCAGGCATAGATGAAATAAAAGCAGGAGTTTTCGAGGGTGGCGTCGTGGTCGAGACCAAGAGTGCAAAGGATTAGTCAGCCTTGTCCGCGCTCTTCCTATAACAGCACACGTTTACATCTACACCACATACAAGTATCTGAAATTGTTGTACAGTCTCATTGACGTTAAAATGGTTCGTTTCCCTTTCAATGGAATGTGATTTCCCARAGCCTAACGCAACCGTCCGCCCCCGCACCGACCAACTTGTTCTCTTCTACCCATAACACGGAATTAACGCCACCTGGACCAACATTCTTGAGGGCGATGTTCTTGAGAGGTTTCTCAACACTCCAAACGTAAACATGTGTATCCAAGGATCCAGATGCGCAATGCTTAGAATCAGCCGTCCACGAGAGCGAGTTGATGCGAGCCGAGTGAGAAACCCAACGGCCAGTAATCATCTAGAAATATCACCAGCTGTTGGTACATTCACATTCACCGAAACATGAAACTGACCGATTTCTGCTTGACGTCATATAGAATTATCTTCCCGCTAGACTGTATTTGCGCTCAATTGTTAACGGCCAATTACAAGAATAGAACAAACGGAAAGACTCACATCACCAGCAGCGAGAAGTTCACCATTGGGCGAGAAAGCTAATGAACTGACGGTGCCCCTGTTACTGTCCAGCACCCCGATCTCTGCTAACGCTTTACCATCCCAGGAGTAAAGATGTACTTTGCGATCCTGTCAATGGGGTCAGCTAGTCAGTCAGCCATTCGCTGAACGAGACAATGGCATACTTCGCCAACAGCGACAACCTCTCCGGATGATAATGCAGCAATAGCACTTGGGGAATAAGTTACTGAAAGATTTGTGACCTTCTGACCCCCCTTCAGGACTTCTACGCTGTTCAATTCCGCAACGAAGATATGCGAATCAGAGGAAGCAGCAATAGCCTTGGGCTGAGAACTGGTTGAAACGGAAGTAGAGCTAGGAAAGATAGTTCGATTTAAAGTCAAACACAAGATTATAGAACAACACGCACGTGAAACCGTTCGCGCTGATTTCCTTCACCTTGTCGTCATAACTTGCAGAGAAAACTGCACCGGATACATTCGAAGCTAAACCCACGACAAGATTGGAGGGCCCCTCCCCTGACAATGGAATCGATTCGGCAGAGTCTATTGCATACGATAAAACGCGGCCATCCGCGCATCCAGCCAAGAATGTTCCGGGCACGAAGGAGGGCGCAATTGCCGTGATAGCTTTTTGTGGGGCCTGCAAGGGACGAATCTTAACCAAGAGGAAATGTTTCTCAAAAAAAGAGGAATACACACAGCAAATACTTTCGAAGGTTTATCTCCGACTCTAGGGTCGAAGACATTCAAGTTTCCGGACAAAGACAGAGAGACGATGGAATTGCTCTCGGTGGTCCAAGTATTTCCCATCTGCTGGTCATTGACAGCAGAGCCCACAGTCCATGTTGTTGTAGCCGTCTTGGTTTCTACGTCCCCTGGATATCATGTCTAGCGTAATAATGATAGATGAAATGCACGACCTTACATAGTTTCACCGTTCGATCTGCCGAGGATGTGGCCAACAACTTGCTATCGGGGCTCCAAGTGCATGCCATCTAAAGAGATACAGTCGAGGAGAGCTCAAAGTTTCATGGATTCAGTTAGACTCACGATAGTACCTTTATGAGGACTGTCAGTGAACTCCCCGAGAGTCTCTCCTGTCTTGCCATCGTAGACAAATATTTTAGAATCGGAGCCGACGCTGGCAAAGTGATCTCCAGAGAGTGCGTATCGCACATCTTGGACGAATTTGGTATGCGTTCGGATCGTCTATAAGTAGGGGGCATTGTCAACAGTGAACAATCCAGACTAGGTCTCCTATTAACCTTCTCATATTTGAACGGAACGCCTGATGATACGTTAGACTCATTTCTTTGGGAAAAGACGGGAGGATTTGCGTGCCGTTATAGAATACAATGAGATTATCATCCCCAGCAGTAACCGCCCTGAATGGGCGCTGGTGACGAATAGAAACAGCGTTGATGGTCTACGAAATGAGAGTGGGTTGGGAAAGATGGGACGAGAGCCCTACTTTGGAATGACCTGCTATCTCTCCGGTCGATGACCCAGTATCGAACGTGAATGCATGGCCAAACCTGAAGGAGAGCAATCGGTAAGGCTTCAGCAGAGAATGATAGAAATGTACCGCACTTTTCTCGACCATCTCCTGCAGCAATGATGCGTTTGCTTTCGCCATCCCATTCAAGATCATTACTGAATACAAACATGTCACTAAAAGTGAGCAATGCATAGGAACAACAAGAGGACACACATCTTTCCTGAAATGACCTTGTACTCTCCTTTCAATGATTGGTCTTCTCCAACAGTATCCCATACTTTAACTAGAGTATCGCTGGTGAATCAACTAGTTCAGGGTCATTTTGAGTACAAGCTTGCCATTTCCTTGGACATCCGCCGACGCGCAGTAGTAACCAGTGGGAGAGATGCGAGCCACAGTGGTATTCTGAACATGTCCCGAGTATGTCACAGAGAGTGCTGGATTCTGTGTATCATGAGTAGAGGAATATAAACATAGTACATGTTTATTGGATCACAAACATACAGCAAGATCGCGAATCTAACAGCAGATCGTCAGTACAGTAGATAGTCAGGCAATAGCAAGGTATCTGGCATACTACGACGCTCTTCCCATTCGCATAGACAACTTTGTCTTTGCTAGAGCTAAGCTTTGTAGATGTACCACGCTCTGTAGATGGGTTAGAGGGAATCAATCCAGCTTTCTTAAACGACATGTTCGTAAACAGTTAAGATGCGGCGTAGATGATGGATCTGTTGGAAGAACCGGCCCGTTCGTCCGAGTCTATTTTGTGTCAGACTGAGGTCCGAGCTTTCCTCCTGCCCGACAAAAGTAACATCTGGTGCCTTGGTACATCTTCCTGAGCTGGTCAAACCTTCCACATAGACTATGATTACTGCAAGAAAAGACATCAAATATTGTACAAAGATGTTCAGTGTTACAATTGAAATAGAGCTGGAAAGTGGAATAGGAACAGCCTGCTTCACTAGTTCTCGTCTATTCTATAATGAGTCTCTGAGAATCGGGGGAAATCCAGGAGTCGGATTTGAGTTTGAAACATCTGTTCGCTCTATATCTGTCAACGATTTGGAATTCTTTCTTCTCTGTGTATATGCCATGGCGAGGGCGAAGGAGGTCCCCAGAGAGAACACGAATGTAATCCATGGAAGCACAGCAACCAAACGAACTATCAGGGCTCTCCGGTGAGTTACCGGTTAATGGAAGGAAACCGATTACTTACAATATTTGAACTTTCGATAGGGTATAAACAGACCGTTGTCCGTTGTCCGTGTCCAAAAGAAGTGAGTATAGGGTACCAAGCTAGAGAATAGCCAACAGGACAAGAACGCCATGTAGAACGCTTTCAATACGAGATATCGCGTGGAAAAGGGGCGGGGTGAGTAAGTTGGGGTATGGAGTAGGCTTAGGATGAGAAAAGAGCATGAAATCCATATTATCCCACAAATTCCTGCTATCGCTGAGGCTGAGTTGTACACATCTTATCAACAACATTATTAGACTTCTGTCAGCGCTAAGATTGAGGGAAATTACCATCGAGTCCTAGTCCCAGCCGTCTTGGTCCTCGGTTCATCTTGGATAGAGCGTCAACACCTAGAGATTGGTTCGGCATCAGCAACGCCTCCTATAGACTTGCGCAAAAACATACCTGTTCCGCAAGATACAAGAGCCCCAACCCAAGTAATGGAAAGGAATACGAGGCGTGTCTTTCGCATCGGAACATTCATGTATTTTGAAGCTGTCATCTTGCAGGGCTAGACAGAGGAACTGGGGATTTAAATACTGGATCACGCCAGTGAGATGAGCCTTTGTAGGCACCATTCTTATAGAGGGTGAAAACACTGAGACTTTCCGGTCGGTTTCATGCTGACATCATGCAAATATAGGTCATCGTGGAAGATGATCGAGAAAGGGTGCTATTGGGGTGTTAAGGGGCGTATCGCAGGTAACCTCAGTGTACAATCAATACATTGTGTAGTCATAGTATATCAAGTTGCAACAGATCCTGGGGTGAATGTAGAGAACGGAAAGGTCAAGATGGTATGTTCGACACCTCCTGCGCGGTGGATTTCGACGATTCACATGTGAGACCCCTTCGAGTACATGAATTTTTACTGAAGGTCGGGAGGGAGAGCATCGTATGTTGGGCACAGAGCTTCCCAATCGGGAGGGGTAATCTGCGATTGCGGGCCCTCAATATTATCTCCTGGAGCCTCTGCGAAAACAATGGCAAGGCCAACTTCTAGATGCCAGTCAATATGGCTGCAATATCATGAGATCGTCAATGTTGAATAAGCAAGCGGAAATCCATACCAATGCAGGAACCATGCTCCAGGGTTGTCCTATAAGGCCTAAGTCTACACGATCGGTATGGATAATCAGTAAAACTTACACTAAAAAACCGGAATGTGGTGTTTCCGCCGTTGACTGGATAATACAATCAGACAGTGGCGTTGTCGTAACCCTGAAGGTTCGAACGTACTAGGAACTACATCTCTCCTAGGCGGATTGACGAAGTTGGTTGAGTTACTGGAGAACACGTAAGTAGCGGAATAAGTAGATGTACAAAAGATACTCACGCATTAGCGACGCGCACAATGTCGAAGTTGTGTCCATGTACTGATCACGAAATATTATATGAGTATATTTAGTGGTAGGGGGAGACAACAAAACAATTTACAATGGAAAGGGTGTGCTATGAAAGCATCTCAGTGAAATGTTTATGCCGCACAAAAAATGCTGGACTTACCTCCAGCTCCAGGAATACTGATTTCCACAAGCTTGTTGGGCGGCAGAAGGAAGATCTGTTTGAAAAATCAAGGCATGTACTAGTCCCTGGTAAAAACAACACACTTGCTCCTGGAAATATGTGTTAGAATAGACGAATGTGAACCTTGGCGTTACGCACCGACGGTAGAAAGTCAGCGGGCTCAGCTGCACCACTCATGATTTGCAGAAGGACCGGGACTGGTGGAGATAAATATGAAATGCCGTTGATATCGAAGAAGGGAGGGTTGGGCTGAGATACATACAATTAGAAAATATTTGTATCAGCACAAAGCCTAACTCTCACCTGGCTGATGCTCAAAGTGTATGCTATATCTGGAGGTCCATCTCCAAGCTACGAACAAAATGAGTGGATCCTGAATACGATTTAGAAGGGAACCCGACCTTGCCAGGCCCCTCAGATGCAATGGGCTATCGGTATTTGCCAATAAATGTCTTGCTAGAAATTATAGCAAAGCCTAACTCACATGCATGTCGGCGTCGTTGAGCTTGACTCCCGCCGTTCTAGTCGTTGTGGGTTCTACCTCGGGAGCTCCTACATAACGCAGAATAGCACGAGTCAAATCCGGGTTGACTAYGGACCGCTCAATGAGAATGTTAGATTGTTTTTGGAGAACCGGGAAATGTACAATTTGGGTTTCCAGCTGGGTTTCCTCCAGTGGGTCTGAAATCGGGATGAGGTTCACATCACAAAATGTAAATGTGTGGAGAGACACACGGTGCTCTAATCCAGTAGTTGTCTATAGACTGGTTGGCCTCCAGGATGACAGAGACACGTTGCGCTGTAGTACAACCTTCATTAGAGTCCCGGCAGCAGAGACAATCACAAGTACCAGCGTAAATATCAACGTTCTCAACGGGGACAGGATCGTGCTCAACTCCGTCTAGTTCCATGACAGAAAGGTCGTGGTTATCCACGGAGAAGGTCATAAATGGACGGCAGGAAATTTGAATGAGGCGAAGTCTATATCTCTTCCCTTGCTCGACGTTGATGACGGCGTACGGAACTAGAGGCTAGATAGAGTAAGATAAGTACAGTTAATTAACGGTAACATTGGCCAAGATCTTACTCCGCCGTTATATCGTCCAACCCCGTTGATCAAACCAGAATCAGGGATGCTAGGAGAAAACTATCAGGAACCAGCAGTTAAGAGTAGTCAAGTCCTTACGGAACGGTACCGGTACGGAAAAACCTGCTGGTATCAGCCGGAGCAAGCCCATGGTACCAATCAGCCAGAGTGATAATAGTGCTCTCTATCGACTTATTAGTGGCCACGTTGCGTGTAACGAAGAAGAAACGCACCGTCATCGACATCGTATAGATGCTTCAACGGGTCATCCGGATCTGGTTTTCTAATCAGAACGAATTTGTGTATTGAGAGATTGAAAATCTACCATAGACAATAAAGCTTCCCCTAAGACCATCACCTTCAAGAGGAACTTAGTTTGGCTTGATTTCAAGAAGACTAAATTCATTCTCACAGTACTGTGTGGACAAGTGCGAGTGGTACCAGTAGCTAAAAAAACACTGAGCTCTCCGTCCCAAATCAAATAGTAGTACACTTACTTCCCTGTCTGTCCTGCAGTGTCAAATTGATAGTGGAATGTCGAGTTGGGTGCAATGGGGCATTGATTGACGAATCTATATCGACAAATGATCAGATTTCATGTTGTATACACGTAGAGGAATGTATTACGAGGGACCATCCTGAGCAGAAGTACGGGCTTGGAAGAAACCATGCCAATGCTTCGAAGTCGCGTCAACAACTGAGCCCATCAAAATTTACTGATACGAACAATAGAGGTACTCCTTCGCATTCCAGGGTCAGTCATCTCATTACGAAGGGCAATGTCTGTGAAGAGTAAGAAACGGCAAAAGCACAGGATCCAAACGACTCACCAACAGCATCTCCTTTGTTAACGAGGATGGGTGTTCCAGGAAAGGCATCACCAGCGACAATAGCACTAATTGGAAGGTCATTGAATCTATTTCAACGCCTCAGCGAACGCAGAAGTACTCACGATCTCTCAAAACCATCTGGTGCGATGACCTTATTCGTGACGGGTAAGTCAAACCTACGGACATTAGCCTGACCAAGAACTGTTGGAATAATCGTAGCACAGAAAGCGAGCAAAGGCAAGAAGGAATGCATAACTCAAGCTTGAACAAGTGGGTTGTTCCAATGAAGATGGTAGCAAAAATTTACCTTCATTTTATAGTCAGACATATAGGCTCACAAAATCGTGGGATCGTAGCACGGCAAATGCATATGGCTCAAGTTGATGATGCACTTATCCCTGCGNAAAAAAGGGCGGTGCCGGAGATGTTTACCTCAAAACTGTGCACTTCTCCTGCTTCAGCGAGCGCACACGGTTGAGTGGGCCAAGCCAAAGGGTAACCAGCTCAAAGATGGAACTGTATACCGGTGGATAGTGAAAGGTACAGAGGTCCGGTTGTATGAGAATGGAAGGGAATATACCTTCTGTTTCGACCAATGCGACAGTGCTCCTGAGAGATAAACATGCCGGTGAAGAGTTAAAATATTCACAGCGTAATATCAACGATGGCGACGGGTCCCTGAACCGAGTTAATAAATACAATGCATTATGGTGGATGCTGACGGTCTATCCGTCCCACCGCTGGTGTCCTCAGGAGGGCCTTTATGATAGATTTGTGCGACAAGATACAAGATGAATTCATCGTGTTTTGGAGGCCTGCGGAAATCAAGAAATCAAGAGAAACCAAGCTCTCTGAATCGAATACATAGTAGTCCTAGTAGTACGAAGTCAAATTTGAGTGGGCCGTGACTCAGCAAGTTTGTGACGTTTCGCGTCATTCCCACGCCGCGTGTACTATCTCCTCTTGCAATATATTTTGAAGGACGCGTGTTCAGTAAGCTCTGGTGCAGTCCTCGATATCCCAAAAGTCCAGGGGAAACTACTGACGATGTGACTTACTTATCAGATATCCTCTGGATACCTTTTGACTATTGTCCCACGCACCATTCTCAGAGTTACAGGAACATGGACGGGAATTGTAGTAACCGGAAATAGAACTGCACACGATGTAGTCCTCTGCCGCCCATCGTGGGTCAATATCAATGGTAGGAACTGTAGATTCGCAAAGTACTGAAGAGAGTTTAGTCCTAGCTCACGACTAGAGACAAACTAGAGAGTTTATAAACAAAAAAAATGTAACGATTACTTTGGGACTAGTGCCTACGGCGTAAGAGACACGNAAGGGGATTTAAAAAAAAAGACAGAGGAAGTTGGTTGATACATAAATCCCAACTTCCTCGACATCATATTCATGAACGTAGACCCTCGGACTCGGAGGTGCCTCTAATCAATCGGTCTAAATATCAAGATGGTTTGCCGGAACTACAGAAGGATCCCAGATATGCCTCTGAACAACATGATAGTGTGTAGCAACCCAAACAGAGGCGGTTAAAGCCAAAACAACGATCCAGGAGTGAGAGAAATTGAGTATACCAGATACACAAGAGATTAAACATGACGTAGAAGTAAAACGGTAATGATTAGGGAAGAGAAGGAGGAAAGAAGGAATGACAAAGATAAAAAGGGGGGCACAGTCGCACCAACTACCAAGTAGATCCTCTCAGCAAACGAAGGAGCTCGAAACCACATGGTCAAGCCAAGAGTCCCAAAATTCACATCCCTACGGAATAGACCATTCAGTTTACTGTCCGACCCCCAAGACAGACAAGTGAATACTAAGCGTACCTGAGGAGCCCAAAGCTTCTGAAGTTCATCGCCAGGGAGGGTCTGTGAATATACGTTGAGTAAAGGCAACAGTAAGGCAGATCAAGCTTACTGGACAGAAGTCACCGAAAATGCTGCTGTCGTATCCCATATCCGGAATCGTCGTGGGCGTTGGAATCATCGTCGAGGGCGCAGGCACAGACGGAGCTGTAGTTACCACATCGATGAACTCTATTGTAGGCGCATCAAAAGTGGGTTGGACAGGCAAGGTGCTTCCGCTGTTATTCCAATGGACTGAGGCTGGCTCCGGGGCATATTCGTTCCACTGGGCCGGCTGCCCAGACGGATGCACATAGTAACTAGTATTCACATTCATAGGCAGGGAAGCAGAGGATGAAACAGTCCGGGATGACTCAACAACCACAGGGAAATGCTTGTTGACGTTCTGTAGGAAGAGAATGAGCACAGTATGAGTGTGGACTGTAGCAATAAGTACGCACGTTATACATCTGATTATCAGGAAGTACTGGGAGCAACATGGGGTCGGACATGGACACAGGATACGAGCGTAACTGGTTCTGTGTCTCGTATGACACCCCTTGCGTGTATCGACCAGGCTGCATGCTCATCCGAGGAGCAGGCGGAGAACACACCAACCCTAGAGGGTAGGAAGAGGAAGACGGGTAATCGAATGAACCAGGATGGGAAATGGTGGACGGCTCTGTCCAGGTATACTGAACATTGGTACTCTTTTCTTCAGAGGAGGAAGCCTCGCGACTAGCAACCTTCCTCTTCTTACCCTTTGCCTTCAGTCCGCCCCCCGACGCATCCCTTTCCATCTTCTCCTTCGCTGCGGTGGCATAAGTGTACTCAGGGTGCATCGCAGCATGCAAACGCCTGTTCTTTTCAGCCTTGTCCTCCCAGTACTTCCTCTTCTCCGGACTGAGCGCATTCCACTGGTGTGACACGATCCGACTAATCTCACTCTGCTTAGTACGCTGACTCTGGAGCTCCGCACTCATAGCCGAACGATATAGAATGAAGGCGTTTGGTGGGCGCTTAACGTGATTATCTGAGTGTCTGCGACGCCGAGGAGTTTTCTTTTGTCGAGGTTTGAGGAGCGTGCCGCTGGGATCAACGCTCTCTTGTGGGGCCATGTTCATAGTGCTGGGTGTAGATAGAGAAGATTGGGGGTCGGCTTGAAGGATATTATTATAAGTACATGTAAGGTCGCGTGCAAGAAGGAAGTCATCGGCTCACTTGCTGGAAAAGCGACGTAAGCTCCGTCCTCGGCCAACTCGTTCCTTCTCTGGTCGAGGGTGGGCATAGTACGTGTCACTGGCATGGGCGAGCTGGAAGAGAAATAGCACCTCTGAATTTATATAAAATCCCCGACAGTTATACCTCTGTTACACGCGTCAGGGTGAAGAGGCACAGAACGCGTCCCGCGTAGTAAGGGGCGGAAATTCGGGAGAAGAGAACCTCAGCGTCTCCGCCGCCTTGTAACTCTTTTCTGAACAAAGCCTAAGGGAAAAGAGCTGGGTGCGATGTTTAAATCCACGAAAAAGTCGGCCGCAACTCGGTTGCAACCAGGGGGGAGTGTTAGCAATGGTCGCAGCGGGCGATCGTGCCCCATAAAATACAAGGGGACCGCTCATTTATGGAAAGTGGTGCGGCTGAGAACAAAGTGAGTACGAATATTCAAATTTGAAATTATTCCGACGACAAAGCAAGCAGGGGATGCCGAAGTGTGATAATAGACAATGGAGGAAGCAGAGCAGGTTCCTTATCGCCACGTGCCAACGCCTCGAGGAGCCTAAGAAGGCTGTGTCGGTCGAATTGCATACGGCCTTGTATAAATTCGACTCGTAATACCTATTCAGTGGCCAAGAAATACGTAGAACTCGCGATAAATCCCAGAGCAAGGGTATCCTCATTTGCGATTCATAACATGTGGCGACATATGACATGGGACCGAGGTAATGTTTAAAGTATGTCCTTGAAGTTCAGGTTGTCGCACGACGCGTTCGATCAGCCTCAGGCCTTCAGAGTCGAGGGCTAAACGATGTAGGTTGAATTTGTATAATAAGAGGATTAAAAGTGGGCTCATGTCATACAAGGAGCGGCAGTCTGCTATTAAGTCCTTAATATGCTGGAATGCCTTCAAATAATTGATCTCATTACTATAGGTGAAGTTTATGCGTCTACTATGTACTGTTCTTGTATTTTTGAAAGTAATTTTCATATACTACCGCATTGTTACCGAGATGGAGATTGGCTTCTCGAGCCAAGACGATGACATGACACCTTCCCCTGACTTCACGTTTTCAAAATCGGACTCCTGAGTGTGTATCGACTATTTAAAACTCTTGCGATCACTGGCGTAGTTCATCCTCATCCTAGCAAAATGTAGCTCTGCGCCAAGCTCTCCAGGATGGTTCGTTCACCAGTAAGGGTAGACCTTCAGTCAACAAGGCCTTTGGCTAGCTTGATTTAGAGACACAAGAATGAATACATGATGGATATATCCCAAGTTACACTATAATTGGAGCGAAAACAATGCGCCGAAACAAAACAGTTGCCCAGCAGACTGCTAATATTAAGATGCACATAATGGTATAACTTCTGCAGGGGTATATTTCACTGGTTCCTTCCCTTTCCTTCCACCGACCGAACGTTACATTCCCACACCCTAAAAGAAATTTTGGAAGATGAGAGAAGGGTCGAAGAGGTTGACATCTTCCTGGTTGGGATAGTCATCGAAGTTCAGAGGCTCCATTGGCTGGTAAGAAGGATCCGCTTCAGCCTGAACGGCAGGGATAGAGATGAGATCGTGCATAGACATCTATATACAGTCAACACACAACTTCACCGTCGACAACGAATAAAAACGCACTTTACTGACGGTCTGAAGAAGCAAGTCCAAAAGCGGGTGGTGGTCAAGCTGTAACTCCGGTGCAGCGTAAGAAGGTGACACAGGTTCGACCCACCCTACGGTTTCTGTATCGTAGCCATCTTTGCCAAACGACGGGAGAGGAACATAAGGCAGACATGGCGTCGGTATCATGGGTGTCGAGGCGATAGAGGATGGAGTGCGAGAGCGAGTCTGTAGATGATATATAAGTTAAGTAAAGATCGGGTCTTGGTAGACATCGAACACGGATTCATACCTCAAACCATGCGGATTCCTGCAACGGTTCCATTCCGGTTGGAGGGGGAAACGACGANGAGGTAGCTTGAATTGCAAAAGGAAGATGTTCCATAGGAGAATGTCGGTCAATAGGCTGTTTCGTTGTCTTCTTCGCCGCCTTTGGTTTCTTCGTACTCTTTCTCTTCTTGGGAACAGCCGTCTTGTAGTTGTAGTCTGGATGAATGAGCGCATACTGCCTTCTCTCCTCCTCTGCTAGGTCTTCCCAGTATTTCTTCTCGCTCACGGAAAGCTTGTGCCACATCCTCGCGAAATCTCTGCTTAAATCCTGTTGCGTGTTGGGTTTCCCGTCCTCCCTCGCTATCGGAGGAGGGTTGGATTTCCTCTGTGCAGCCATAACCGTTCTGAAGAGAATGAAACTGTTCCTCGGGCGAAGAACCCTCCCCTCAGAATCGCGTCGATAAGTAAAGGAAAGGGACTCGGTAGGCGATGGTGTTGCCGGCATCGTGGTCATCAGGCCAGGCAAGTGGTGGGCGCCGGCGCCCTCTGTAGAGACCTGGTTCAAGGAAAATCCTAGAGGGGAACAGTTCAGCCGCGTCGCACAATGGGCAGTCGCAGCATACACATACTATCGTATCTCCCTCCGAGCGCTCCAGGCGTGCGTGGGGGTTTAGGCAAGATACGAATGGGGGGCATTTCAATGAGCAGAATCAGATAAACTGACGAAAAAAAMCCCCATCCTGAGCGGCTTTTATATTACATTGGCGGGACAATCGCGAGAACTTTGCCACTCCATATAAGAACTTTGCAGGCCAACGTTGTGCGATGTGAATCCATCGAGGGGCAAGATAGCTGTATATGGTCAAAAGAATGTCTCAGGAAGTCCAAGAACGTGGTGATAACTCTGATATCCGACCGCGGTCCAGCCATAATTTCACTCTATTTCACTGCTTTTCAGGCCACGATGCACCTAGGATCCGATCCATGGGGAGAAGTACCCCAGCACAATGAGTGGTGACACGTTAGGGACAATGGCGCGAAGGCAATAAATGTCACCATCTGACTTGAGCCCGATAGTAATCGTATTACTTGTTCAGGAAATGGGATTCCGTTATCGGGAGCAACACTTCTCCATCCCGATATGCAGTACTCAAATGCATCGTGCATAAAGTCCGATGTCATTGTATTTTCACCGGCGGAGGCCCTCCAGCGCACCGTGGTGATAATTCAGCCTCACAAGTTGTTTCCGCTCGATGTTATAGCAAAAAGGCATTTCAACCCGTATTAGATCATAACATCCGGCAAGTGCCATACTGAGGGAAAAGGAACCAAAAATCTGCACGACATGTAAATACTCTTCTGAACTACCCCTGCCTCAGAGCTCGTCATTATACTCTGCACCATGGTTTTTCAGAGGATCCTTCCTCAACGCTTCCGCTTCTGAAGATGAAGAAGGGGATTTCGAATCCACCCTCTTCGCTTTCATGACTGAATCCGGCGCGACAGGCAGAGTAGGTGAAGCTACACCGGCATCCTACTTAAAAAGTTAACAACACGTCATATACAACGATACCGGTGAACTGACCAGATCTCTGTAAGGGGTGAATTTGGGGGTTGAGGGAACTTGAGGTGAAGGTCCTTCGTCCACAAATGGTGTAAATCCTCCTTTAGAAGTGGACGTAGGTGGAGGCATATCACCCGGCCCCGGATCTCTGTACGGCATAATCGTAGATGATTTGGAGCTTGAAGTTACGCGTTTTGCTTTCCCAGCTTGCTTGATTGTGGACCCAACCAATTTCTTCGTCTCTGGCACATTCTCCTTAATCCTCGTCTTCCTTGTACCGAGATCGGGCCACGAGTTCGTCTCGAACTCTGCTGCACGCGATTCCGACCCCGTGGGGTCCACAAAGACGGCTAGAGGTGCATTGGCGCGAGGTCGAGAGGAGGTGGATGCAGTGGGACTGGTAGATGACCCTCCAGTCGTAGCTAAAGCCTGTCTTCGACTGGAAGTAGCAGTAGGAATCGTAGGTGTAGAAGGAATCGGTGCAGCGGTCATCATACGTTTTTGGAACTCTGCATAGCGAGTCTTGAGGTGTTCGAGAGGTTCTGCTCGTCGTGCAATTCCAAGTCTGTATATCCCATCCGCTTCTGTTCGTCTATAAACACGATGAGGGACGAGAGGGTTCAGCTGCAACGAGTACAACTCACCTTCCATCTCTCTCCNAAACCCCGCCATATTCCTCATACAACAGACCCAGATTCGTCCCAATGTCATTCGCAATCAAAAAGCGGAAAATGACGCTCGGTTTCTCGACGAAACTGGCATACAAAATCCAAAGCTTCAAATACTTCATCTCCCCTCTCCAAAGCCCATCCCTGTCATCCTTCAATACCCTCGTGGCCTCTTCCAGCAGCTCCATAAGTCCCGATTCAGCACTGTTCCCTTCAGGATAGTTCTCCAGAGTCCAATAGACTAACGCGCAATACGCTTCCAACGGCTCTCCTTCATCTTCGTCCTCCAACGCAAGCTCAACATTGATTCTAAGCCGGTTTCGCGTCGCAGCAAGCTTCGATTCTCTCATAGCATGGGGAGTCATTAGAATCGAGGAGAGAGCTGTAACTTTGCGCCCAGTGGCTAGGGGCTGGACGTTTTCCTTTGCTGCTTCTAAGATATCACAATCGACCATGACTGGGCCGTTATCCTGGAACACATCCTCATCAGAGGACATTTTCTGTTGGTTCTGTTGTAGTCTTCGTGGGAAAGGATGTAGTTGTGTCGACGAAGGTCGTGGTAAGGGCCCAAAATGTAATCCTTTCGTTACGCGCGTGTTCGAATCAAGATCACGTGTGCGTCCTGCGTCGCCACAAACTACTTGCTGAAGTTATAAGGCTTCGTGACAACTTCGTGGTCGGAGGTACTTTATACACGTCTCATATGAATCATAAAGAAAAAGTAGGATAGCAATAACGTGGGGAAGAGCTGAGATAGAGGGAAAATACTGTATGAATTCCAGAGACAGAAGAACGAGAGAAAACCGAAAAAGCTACGTAGAACGATCAACACAGACTAGGTATGTAGAGAAAAGAAGTATGTAGATATAGAACAATTGTGTGAGACGTCAAGCCCGCGGAAGAGCTGCAAAGAACGAGCAAGGGAAATTATTTGTTGCAACAGTAAGGAGAAATTCTTGATCATGAAGGTCGTACATAAAACGTAAGCAACGGAAGCAGAAAAACAGGAGATGGAACCGAGAGGTACGAGACGAAGCAGTATTGTAGTGACTGTGTTCTTTTGTAACGATCAGAAGAAAGGGAATGGGACAGAGGGAAGGTCATCACTTCCCAGGGAGTATCTGGGAAGCTTTCTCCTTCAATATGCTTGGGTAGCTGTTCATCAAATGAGATAGAGCACTGAGATCTTCGCGGTCGAGTAGCGTGATAGTGATCTTGGGGGCACCCTTGATACCGAAGGATTTGACGATCTTGAAGCTGCAAAATAAAGTCAGATGCGAGTAAGTTTTACAGACGCTAATCGTGACTTACAGTTTATCTCCAACCTGCTGCTTTTGCACGGTCAGAGTTCGGCTCTTCAGGCCCTCCAAGAATTCATCTGTAGCCTTGACTACGAGGGGATCAGGTTTGGGTATGGGGAGGTTCGGTGGGTTCGCGGATGTCATGAGTTTGTAGATCTCAGCTGCTGGCAACTTGGCAATTGATTGCAGAGTGTGTCCGCCGCTGTTCGAGGGCCCACTTGGTGTGCTTGGTAGCGGAGAGGATGCCGCTGATGGGCCACGAGAGGATAGATCAGGGGTCCTGGGCGATTCGTCCATGAATTTATTGCTTTTCTTGTTCTGTGGGGTCGATGGCGTCTCGGGTACAGGGGCTGGCGCCGATGCTTCATCATCGTCATCACTGCTCTCAAGAACAAGCTTGGCGTCAGCAAGCTTTGCACGGAGTACTTCAGCATTAAATAGGCACATAGCCCGTTCTCGCTTGGGTAGGCTCATCATCAAGTCTGTGAGTTGAGCTTGTCGACTCGACTCAAGCTTGCTCACAGCAGCGAACATCCTGTCGCGCTCCGAAGTTGGTGGGACGGAACCTGAGGGTGAGGACGTCCTTGGTGGAGTAGAGATTGACGCATTGGCCGAGATTGGTGTGGATGGGTGTTCAGGTGCACTTGCAGTGGCGCCAGGATCCAACAACCGGGAATCCTGAGATGCAGAGGCAGAACGAGAAGACTTGTCTGGAGAGTCGTCGGTAGGTCCTGGTGTCGAGGAACCCTTCAGAGTATTTTTAGCAATGCACACCTGTGTAGTGAGTTTGTCGTTGTCATCAAAGAGCTGAAGGACCTCGCTGAGAGATACAGAAACGAGGGATTCAACGATGGCATCGATGTCATCCGGGGTAACAACGTCCATCGATCGAATACGCCTGCTGAGCTCTCCGGTAAGAACTTCTTTACGGACCACGGGCGATAATCCAGAGAGATCGTCGTAGCGCATAGGGAGGTTCAATGTCCCCGTCAGGGCAGCCTATACAACCCTTAGCTCGAGCGCAGGCAACAACGAGTCAAAATCTTACATTGTAATAGCTGCCACTTCCTCGTCGGCCCCTCTCGTGTTTCTCGTAAGGGCTTCCTGGGGAGCCCAGAGACGCATTGCGAGGTCTAGGGCTGCCCCATCCGGCATGACTGTCACCCCCTTCACTTGCAGTCGGGCTCGTTGCTCCACTAGAATTCCTGGGATGGCCAAATCGTTGTGCAAGTTTTTCTTGCCTTAGTTGCTTGGGCTCATGCAAACGGACTACAATCTGTTTGTTGCCAAGCTGTATACCATTCATCGCGTGCATGGCAGCAGATGCTGCAGGAACAGGATGGGTGACAGCCAGAGAAGTGAGGAATTACGGAGACATACCTTGGTCGGGGGTCTGGTAGGATACAAATCCAAATCCACGGGATTCCCCATTCTCATTGCGCATCACACGAGCACTAAAGCACCCAAGTTACATCCGACTGTCAGTTATAGTATTTCTGAGGAACATACCTAACAATTTGACCGAACTAGTAACGAAGAGTCAGCCCCGAGAATCCGAGGGTATGCAACACGATTTCTTACCTGGCGGAAATGAGAGAATAGACTGTTGGAGTCAATGTCAGGGTCCAGATTCTACCAGAAGGTTAGATGCAGTTCATAAGCGCTCAACTTGATTCGAACATACTTTGCAGAAAAGGTTGCAAGGGTCGATAAGACCGCTGTGACTGCTCGATCCCGGACCGCTGATAGGAGCCAGTTGAACCTGTTGGCCAGGTCCATGAACGAATCCAGTACCAGGCCCAACACTGCGAGGGGGACTGTGGGGAGGCTGATGATAAGGATTGGGACGTGGCGGCGAATACTGTCCGCAATGGGTAAATCCAGTGTGTATTGTAAATATTATCATTAATCACGTACTGGTGCAGTTGGCGGAGACGATGTTGGGTAGCCAAATGAGGGTACAAAAGACGGGGCTGAGGGGCTGAACTCGCTGACTCCGCTGATATTCCGTCTTGGTTGGTATACAGAAACTGCGATTGTCTGGCCCTCGACTTCACCGCAATGCATCGTTTCTTCTGCTATCCGTGCATCATCCTCACTCCAAAATTCGACCATACCGGTGTCTGGGCCGATATGAGTCTGTGCTCGAGCTGATGCAAGAGCACCAAAGGGTCTGAAGAGGTCGTATAACTGAACATCGGAGTATCCCATTGGGAGATGCTTCACTAGACGAGGTTGGGCAGATGGTGGTGGAAGAGGAGTTGGTGGGGTCGTGGGTGGGTATGGGGACAACACGAGGGGTACAGGAGGATGCAAACCCGGGACAGGACGCGACTGCAATGTGGCTAGTGCCTTCTCAGCTTTAGAAATTAAAGTTCAGATTCCGTCAATAACTTGCATAAAACACGAGGCAACATACCCTTTTCGAGATCCCTGAATTCTACGGTCCCATTCAAAGTGGTGCTCCCGTCTCTTGGAATCTTTGGTCTGAATGGACCACAAGTCACGAGCGCCATCGCCAGGTTCTCATCGGTAACATAAGAAGGAAGATTAGAGATATATAGCAGTGGTTCGTGGAGATATGGATGTGGCGATGGGCCGCTATATTCAGAGGATTGGACGTCGTATTCTGAATCCATCTTGATTATCGAACGAGTCGTAGACTATAATGGATTTGAAAGTAAAAAGAGAAAGGAGAACAGGAAGCTTAAGCTTTAGGAAAGCTGAAAATGTAAAGACCAGGTCAGAATCTCCGCCTGTTGCCCAAAGCCAGTGTCAACGTCGACGAAGTCGATGGATGTCACAAAACAATTTACGGAAAAAAAGTTGTCCTCTACGCCTACAGATTATGTCAGCACATGATGCCACCCCAGTCGGGCTGCGGCGTCGATCTCAAAGCTACACTACATGCAGTTCTGAGGCATTCACACTGGTTCTGGAGGGACAGATGAACGAATCGTTGTTCGATTCACTGCATATCTAACGTACGTGAGCCGTAACCGCGTTTTAATGCTATCTTCTAATTCCAACATGCCTGTTGTGCACAACATTGGCTCGCTTTCATTTAATTCTTCGAACACAGGACACCCTGCTGTTCGCAGATGGTGATCATCCAGATAGAATCTATAATCGAGCTTCGGTCCACAACTTATCATAAAGCTCTAGTTCACTGAGAAGGGAACGTGNTTTTTTGGGTATCTAGCGTGTTGAAACAATACGTAGTCACGGTAGTGGAATCAAAGTGGAATATCGATTCGTCGAGGAGACATTCTTGGAGTGATCCAAGGGTTCATATGGACTCAATGTCAGTGAGATGTCAGAGCGATGCTAGGTACACAAGCGCGACGTACGTTTTGCCAGTCCCTCCCTCGCAAGTAGTGGTGACAGGGTGCACAAGAAGTTATTCAAGTCGTGGTTCTACAAATAGCTGCAGGTGGTTATGCATTATGCATTATGTCTTGACTGAGAATTTTCGGGGCCAATCTATTCGGTTTTGGGAAAGTGAACGAACCAGACACATAATGTCTTGTCTTCTCTAAATTTCTTGAAGCATTCCGTATGACGCACATCTGATAGATATCGTCAAAGCATACCAATCACGAGTGCCTTCATCTAATTTAGATAAACCTTCATCCACNGCTTACGGTTCTCTGCAGGACAGGATTTGGGATCTTGTCCCCGGTGTTCTCCACCGCGAAGGGTGACCAGAAATCCAACTCGATCCTACTTTCAGCTCAGCCATGCATGTTGTTCAACAGTTGTTGCGGATCAACCGTGCGGCGTTAAATTACAAAACAATCCCTCACGACCGACCCTCGAAAACTACCGAGAAGTAAAGAGCTGCGGACTACCTGCGGCGACTAGAAGGGAAAAGGTAGACCACTAGTAACTTGATCAGTACGAAGTCATCCGATGAAAATCTAGCTGGTGATCCGCTTGACAAGAGCAATTGAATGGCAAAACAAGACTAGACAAGACTGCAGTAGACTAGAAGAAGATTATATGTCCATAATGAAAAGGCTTCCTATAACAACCCCCGAAGCCAAGGGAAAAGTCCGGGCGGTAGTCATGGGTGACAGACAAGTATGAGCGCGATGCGGCGCGGCGGCCCTGGACCGCGAGAGAATGACTAAGCGAGAACGCACGGATTGGGTCTGGGTTCTATTGTCTGGTTCCTCTCTTCAGCTTCTACAACCACGAAAATGTCTATCGATCCACGAACCACTGAGCTTATTGTTGCGTCGAAGTACCAGCCATTAGACATTATTGGGGAAGGTGAGCAAGGGAGCTCAGATTTTGCCGTCATGAACATCTCCTTATGTCCTTCCTACTCAATTGAACAGGTGCTTATGGTGTTGTTGTCTCTGCTCTGCACCTTCCAACTCAAAGGAAGGTCGCGATAAAAAGAATAACACCTTTTGACCACTCCATGTTCTGCTTGAGGTCCGTTGTTCGCACCGATCTCAGTCTCAACTCCTATGCTAAATAGATTGGGCTAGGACTTTGCGGGAAATCAAGTTACTCCGACACTTCAACCATGAGAATATAATCGGCATTTTGGATGTACTCAGACCGCCAGAAGGTTTTGAAGGGTTTACGGAGGTATGCATAAACTTCGCGTATATTACATGCCTCTCAAGTCAAAATCCCCATTCATCCATACAGGTGCTACTTGTCCAAGAACTCATGGAAACTGATTTGCACCGTGTTATTCGGACACAAGAACTCAGTGACGACCATTGCCAATATTTCATATATCAGGTTTGTACTTTGGACATCTCCATCATGCCCTTCATTCTCAAGATCAACTAGACACTTCGAGCATTGAAAGCGTTGCATAGTGCTGATGTTCTACACCGTGACCTCAAACCCTCCAATCTTTTGCTCAACGCCAACTGTGATCTCAAAGTCAGTATCAGCAAGCAGCTCTATAGGTGTTAATGCTAACCGACCCTTAGTTGTGCGATTTCGGCCTGGCCCGGTCTGCTCGTCCGCCACCGAACGTTGCTAATGACAGTAGCACATTTATGACTGAATATGTGGCCACTAGGTATGACATAGTGCTTGCCTGCTACATGTGCTAACTCTCCTCAGATGGTATCGTGCACCTGAAGTCATGCTTACCTTCAAACAGTACACACGCGCAATCGATATGTGGAGTATTGGTTGCATTCTTGCTGAGATGATCCTTGGACGTCCATTATTCCCGGGACGTGACTACCACCACCAACTGAGTTGTATATTAGACGTTTTGGGCACGCCTGGAGTAGAAGACTTTTACGCTATCAGTTCGAGTAGAAGTAGGGAGTACATTCGCGCCTTGCCATTCAGGAAAAAGAAGAAGTGAGCTGTGTCGTCTCTCCCATGTTCTCACCCCTATTGATTCAACTTCCTATTAGATTCGCGGATTTATTCAGAGAAGCCAGTGTTCATCGCAAGCATGGAGGTGTACACATCAACCCTCTAGCAGTTGATCTAGTTGAAAAGTGCTTGACCTTCAGTCCAAAGAGAAGGATCGAGGTTGAAGATGCTCTGGCGCACCCATATCTCGCTGTTCGTACAGAGAATGTCTTTCGGAATTAAGCACGGCTGATACCTCCCTTCCTTTACAGCCATATCACGACCCGGCGGATGAACCTACAGCTGAGCCTCTCGATCCAAGTTTCTTCGAGTTCGACGATGGATCGAAGGGCAAAGAAGAATTAAAGAACCTCATTTGGGATGAGGTTCTTCGGCGGTGACACTTCAATTGTACATTTCTCGATAGGCACTGAGTGCCCTGTCTCCTTTTTTGTTCTCGGAGTTTGGATATTAATACCTACACTCATAATCTGAAGGGCTACCCGACCCTCAAACTGTTACGCGAAATATTATACAGCATCTGATACCCTCTTTGTCTATCTTTCTTTCCACTGGTCTTCTACTGGAATCGCATAGTTCGTACGTGAAAAACAAAGCGCTCCGCTGACGTTTGGAAGGCTTTAGCGGCTTGCCGGGCCGTACAATGTGTCATACTTAGGTACCTCGAGAAACAACTTTTAAAGCAACCCGTGCTCCTCTTGACATCTTACCTCACTGCCCTCAAGAACTTCGCCTTCCCTTACCACCCTCATTCTCTCTGCTGAACATGACACCACCTGCTAGTATCACTGAAATTTTGGAGGGGAAATTGTTCCTTGGAAAGTACGATTGACAACTTTACTGCATACTCCTGGTTTTAGCAGTATCATGACATTCCTTTTGCGCAAGTTTAGGGTCAGCCACTTCAGAGGAGATACGTACCAAGCATGGCATAACCCATGTTGTTTCTGTCTGTCCAGAGTTGGCAACCTCTTCACTGGAGGGTGTCGCGATCGGAAGGCATATGGGGATAGCCGTGAATGATTCCGAGTACGACGATCTACTTGTTCACCTGCCTGGGGCTTGTGCCTTTATTCGAGATGCCCTCGAGCAAGCTGATACCAAAGTACTGGTTCACTGTGTTATGGGTGTCTCCCGGAGTACGACGGTGGTGGCAGCTTGGTGTAAGCTTAACAGACCCGCCTCACTGAAGAACATCTCTAATTTGTTTTGGAAGCATAGTGATGAATGATAAGGGGATGGCTCCAGAAAGCGCCTTGAAATTTATCCAAGAGAGTATGTTGAGAGTATCTTTTATTCTTCTAGGACATTCATTAATTCCTATGCTCAGAACGGCCCCAAGCATATCCAAACTACGGATTCCTGAGGCAGCTCGACGTATTTGCAGAATGCAAGTACCAGGTTTCACCTACCAACACCATTTACATGACTTGGAGGCGTACCCACAAGAAGCACATCGATGCGTTCCTAGCTCAGGTCATTGATACTATACCCGTAATTCCAGATTGCGTCTTCTTCAACAGGTTCGCCTTGTTTGGTACATCTATGTGGAATTTAGCTAACCTTCAAATTTGCAAGTGTTGTCCCGAAAGATCCCCGACAGGCTGAATCCCTCCTCGTAGAGCTAGGCATAACTCATATGGTGACAATATCGCCCACGCACTTGCCCCCAATCCCATTGAACATACAGCAATACCACGTCAAACTTGACGACGCAGATACCAGTAGCAATAATTCTAATTTCTCCGACAAACTTCTGTTCGAGCTTCCGGGTATATGTAAGTATATTACGAACGCTGTGAGACTGAAGGGATCTGTGCTCGTACACTCTCAGTCAGAAATCAAGGCCTGCATAGCGGTCGGGGCATTTTGTGAGTCAGGGATCCTAGCTTTAATCTCCTCACTTTCTAAACATTGATTTCATATAGTAATATCATCGCAGAGCCAAAGTGTCCAAGAAGCCGTGAAGGAGATGGAGCTCGGTCAGTGTGTTCACTTCTACTCAGTGGCTTTCGAACCTCAAAGGTCTTTGTCTTACAGTAATACCTTTATTCTACCCGACGAGGAGTCTAATCCGCCATCTTGAGCTATTCAGCGAATGCCAGTGCAACCCGACCAGAGAGCATCCAGTTTTGAAAGATGCGACCCACGACCGACAGAAACGATTTGATTCTCATTCCAAAGAATCCTTATTGGAAACACTAAAGGCATCCCTTCTGGGCAATACTAAGATTGATATTGGTGCATTTGCTGATACCGTGGTGGATGTGCATCAGAAGGCTGGATCCCGGATTCATGTTGCTTCCCAGAGCTGAGCTTCNGGTAAATGCTTTCTTATACCGTAACATTAGTGGTATCCTTCTACTTAATTTGAACGCGTCTTCTCTTTGGTAGGAGGTTAGTGTGGTAAATTCGGGACTGGTATATATCGGACTTCGATGGGTAGTGATATTTTGAATCCTACTGATAATGGAATATTTTTAATTGATCAGGGGATATCTTGGAAAGATGCGCGAGGTTGGCTTTACAACGAACACCCTTGTTGTAAGAGCCCCCATGTAAATCTTGGTGGACTTTCGACTCTCACCGTTCGTCGAACGGCTATGGTTTTTTCTTTGATTCCATGCTACAACCCCCTCTGCTTCTTCGCGGTGCCAAATTTGCACAAGGAAGATAGAAATTAGTCGGCCCAAGCAGCCTCATCTGACATTGTATAATTAATATCAGATTCATTGTTTTCCTGGAAAGTGTATCCCATCGTACTACAAACAGAATCTCCGTGACTGACTGATCTAGAAGTGGAGACATGGATTGTCATAAACTGTGATCAAGACTGTCGTGCTCATGGAGATGGAGGAAACGGAAACGTTAATATANGCTCGACGATACGCCACTGAGACTGGTTGGGATCTCAAACCAGCANGGCACCTTGTACGAGCCGACGCCAAAGCATCCTGCGATGACATTCGGATATCAAAATACTCAATGAACACCTTCGTGCCAATTTCGCAACAGTCATGTTAGCCACAATCACATAGTAAGGATACATACATAAAAATTACAAGGTCATAGCATTGTCCACTTGGTGTTGTTCATTCTCGTGTCTGTCCAACTCTCGGCGCAGAAGTTCTACTTTCCTCTGATGGCAATTAGAACCAGAAAGCGGGGTAGTAGAAACTGAAAACAAGACGTACCCTATACGACGTGGAGCGACCTTCGAGTGCAGTATTCAACGCTCGCAATTGCCATTTCAATTGTTTGCTAAGCGAGCGAACCCCTACACTGTATCTTTGCATTCTATCCTGAAAAGCCTTGAACACCCTGTCATCACGAGCGAAGTAGTAGATCTGACAAGCTATAGCTCATTTATTTGAGGAGCAGCAATATTTCATGAAGCCTTACAGGTATCGAGTCTTCCTTCATCCCACTGGAAGTCAAAGACCAAGCCGACATCATCAATAAATCTACAGTTGCATTAGCCACACTAAAAGATAGTCAGTGAGCGCACAAGAATTCTGTAAGATATAGATCTTACTAGTCCTCGAAAGATGCTATGAGGTCTGCCTTTCCCAATTCCTTTGTAGCAAATTTCCTTACTGCAGTATCAGCGGTCTGGACAGGTTCGCTCGTCGGGCCTGTTTGTAAGGCAAGAGCAACATTCGAGATCTGCCCCGACACCCATTTGTCCCCCTCGCTCATGACTAACGTCTGCATGAAAGAGGCTACTAGATCACTCTGTGACTTTGCTAGGCCATAGTCTATAGCAAGTTTGAGATTGCCTCCTATCACAGATAATCAGCTTGTGACAGAATGTAGGTTGTAGTGACGCTCACGTAAACTCTTCAGAAGCGTCTTCGTGCTCGGTTTCTTCATATCATCGTCATCTAGGTGGTTAATCCAGCGTGAAAAGGCGCCTAGAAGCACGATCGCAACCTCTCGATGAGACTGTCCCAGTCGCATAGCATGTACCAGAGGTGTTGCATCCCCGGATTTCCGCAGAAGGAGCTGGGATTAGAATGTCGAATGAGGTCGCCCGCATCCAAGTAAATGAAGCATTGTCATACATGGAATGCTTTATCTCGGAGTTCCATCAAGAATATAATATCCTTCAGCTCAATAGCACGAAATACCTCGTAAGACTAAAGAAGACAGTTCAGCACCGGGACGCAGACCTGTTGGCTTTTGTTGCTCACTTCGGGCTCTCTCCAAGGACCTTGAGGTCTGCTATCTTTCCTTCTCCCAAACCGGGACAGTAAAGATCCCTTCGTTGTAGACCGGGTACGTGTATGGCCACTATCTTCTGAACTGGATTTTCGCAAAGATTCTGGAGAGGGAGAACGGCGACTGAATTGTCGTATAATGGCGCCGGGCGCCAAATCCTCCGCTTCACGAGTTAAAAAGGCTGGAAATAATATAGTTAGCACATTGTACATGAGTATGGTACCCTAACGCACCGGTGCCAGGAAGGCGCACAGGGAGGACTGGATCTGACGACTGACAAGGTCGGGGACGTGCTTCATGCTTTTCGCAGAACGAGTTGTCGTCGAGATGGCTTCCAATTGCGTTCACAACATATCGTAAGTTATAGGGAGGCATAAACACTGGCGATACGAGAATATAGAGGAGACTAATTTACAACATGGCTGTTAGAGAGAGGAAACCTGAAGTCAGTTATTTACCGGTTCCGGGTCCCATCAAGAATTAATTATGTAAACGGCAAATGCATCTACTTAGTAGCCATCTACTCGTCTTTACCTCGTTTTGTATATGTCCCCGACTCAGGAAACAACCTACGTTGCATTGAACTCAAGCGAAGGCAGCGAAAAGAGCAACCCTTCGGGAGAAGCAAGCAGAAGTGCATCCATTTTCAATGACTCTGATGCTGTTTCTCCCCGTGGAGACTTCATTCTTAACACTGTCTTGTCTGCTGGGGCTCATCGCAGCACCTCTATCACTTTTCCTTCAGGAGTGGTTGCCACATATAATCCTAAAGACGACAATTCTATTGATACCCATCCAAAGTATTTTCAACTCGTTCAGGTCCTAAAACGGGGAGCTTGCTATGGCAGTAGTTTTCAAGCGATCATATTTGGTACTCGAACTTCGTTTTGAGTCTAACGTCACTTTCACACACTGTCCAAACTAGTTCTTCACGCATCCACCGGGGAAAATATAGTGGAATTACTCCAAAATGTGGAAGACAATCAACTGATCCTTCGGCCATGTCTTGCAGTGGGTGGGACTGGGAGCAACATTTCAGCGATTATAGTACGTGTCTGATACGTCAGGATGAATTATGAATTTAATCTATACGACAGGATACACAAATCCAATTCGAAGCAGGACGTTTCAATGTCCTGGTTGTGACCAAGTCTGCTCAAGATATCATTGAAGCAAGTGCTCCTCTTGTCATATGGTCTGTCCCTCGTATATCTACCTTACTCATATTTTGATCCTCGGCGACACCCCAGCTTCGACCTCTTTGATAGCCCTCTCTCGTTCGCTTGGTGTTTGGGGTGTATCAGAGGGGAGAATAATCATTTGATACTCATGGCAGAGTCAGGGAATGACGAGCATCACCAAATCATACTACGAAACAACCAACTCTTTCGAGGCAGTTCCGTGCATGGTCCTATACTGTCGGGCTCGAACTCGTCGGTTTCCTCATCACCGGACGAGCATCGTGAACATGCCACTGAAGTCATCACAGACACAGTAACGCGATGCAAAATATACCCTGAAGACGCGTCTATCGTGTTGTACAGTTTTGCATCTGGGAGCTTGCTAGACTCTCTGAAGTTTGTGCCTGTCTTCGCATTCAAAACGTCGACTAATATATTCCAATGTACCTTCATATTACCTGGTACCCCTTTCGATGATATATCTCGATCGTCGACCATTTCCATGTCTCATGCACGCAGGGAAACTTCCTTCGTTGTCTGTCAACTTTTAACAGAATTCGGCTTACTGCACAGCAAGCATTTTCCTTGTTCACGCGATTTCATCACTCCCCAGACAGCACTTCTCGATCATGTACAGTCACGAAATAACTCTCGCGCATATTCAAAAGCCAGTCCAATTTTTTGGAAGGAAGTCGTGCCCAAAGCGGAATCAACTTCAGGTGTCACCTTATTTCCTGTTGTCATGTCTATCTCCAATGCTGTTGATCGCCACGCTCCGACCTTAATACTGGCAAGGCAATGTCTCCCACAAATGAACTCGTTCGGTGTTCGCTTTCAACAAAGCCCGGCTCAAGTTCTTTTTCAAAATGGCACGCCATTTACAGTTGACCCAGAACAGCTCCAAGAACTCGCCCTGTATACTCTTCGAGTAGTCAGATGCATTCTCAATAAAGCTTACACCTGCAATATGGATGACATGATTTACTTCTTTGCGCCTTTGTCCTGTAGGTGGGTGGCGCCGGACAAATGTGTTGGAGACAAAATTCCATGGGACCTAGTTCGCCTTGCAGCTCATGCATGGAATACTCCTCTTCAATTTGGCAAAACGAAAGTTGTAAAGGACGACACGGAAGACGCTTTAATTGTTGATCGTCAAGCTGAATTTACCCTCCGATTCGTTGTGGAGAAGGTACGAGGGGACCTCACTCCGCACAGTAATCCTGACAATGTATGTCGATCCACTGTTTTTTCTTCTTTCAACACTGTATTGATGATCATATCAGACTATGAAAGATTACAAGAGCATGTACGACTACATTTCAAAAAATCGCAAAAACTTTGATGGTCTCAAAGATGAAAACCAAGCAATCATTCAAGTTTCAAGATTTAACAGCTTCGTCGATAGGCTGTCTATGAATATGGATTTAGGAGAATCAAACGAAAGGCGTCCAAAGTGTCTGACCAATCTTTCCTCGGATTACAGAACTGTATCTGACTTCTCAGTGTCTAGTTCTCATCCCCGAACTCTGTGTTAAATTCACTATCCCAGCCAGGTAAATTCATCTCAGGGAGACTTCCGCTGAGGTTAATCACCGTTGCAGTACATTTCGCACATCACTCCTCTTGCCATTGGTGTTTTACAAAATGGATGAGATGTTACTTGCAAGAGAGTTCAATGGCACCCTTTTCCAACATGCAATTTCGGAGGACCTTCTTCAAAAAGCTCTTGTAGCTCCTTCTGCGGGAATGGCATACGATTATGAAAGACTTGAGATGCTAGGTAATGCTCTTTCTATCAAGTATGCTTGTTGTTGCTGACTGCAGCGCTTAAGGTGACGCTGTTCTCAAACATGTTTCTTCGGTATATGTTTTTGTGGTGAATCCCTCCATCGGGGAAAGCGGTTTGCATCGAGCTCGAAGAGAAATAGTGAGCAACAGTACCCTCTACGCGAAAGCCCTCCAAGCGGGGATTGCACCGTACATCCAAGCTCGCCATCTCATCATCAAAGGATGGTCGCCTCCTGGTTTGGTGGTAACGTTACCGGTGAACTTACCCAGCGTGAAGGAGGTGCTAGCAGCTCCCGTTCAAGTGGATTCCCATTCGACCAAAAAAGACAAAACCTCCCATAAAAGGGACGTCCCTGACGATGAAGGACCCCGCCGAAAGCGGTCGCGCCACAGTAAATCAGAGCAAGCTTCAGAGGTCAGCACTACATCTTTAGATCGACCAGAGAGACAAAAGAAGGCAAAAGTCCGAAAGATGAGAGAGGATAGTTTCCAATATCTTGGCGATAAGGTGAGATATCCGTCAATGTCTGCTCGTCGAAGTCGATGCTAAGTATTCTTGAAGACGATTGCCGATGTGGCGGAGGCCATCATCGGAGCGGCTTTCCTGAGCGGCGGGTTAGACGGAGCCTTACGAGCAACCAAATCCATGGGCATACTTAGCCCTTCGAATGGGTCGAGCACTATGTTCG
>LBLO01000229.1:0-37053 GCA_004354395.1 Chondrostereum purpureum
AGCAGGCATGTAGTTAGTCCGGCACCATGAAGAAGCAAGAGCATCTGCTGGGTTCTTTTGACTCTTTGAAGGTTTCCATGAGGGCGACGACGACCGCGGTGGAATATCTCCCCTCACCAAATTCCTTCATCGTTGATTTTTGTCGAGTTGAAAACTGGAGACGGGTTCGAGCGTATTGTATTTGTTGTACCAGTAGCTGTTTGTATATTGTATCATGATGTATGTAGCTATGTTGGACATTCTGGAACGAACTGGATCTCTCGTAACTTGTCGATGAAAAACACGCTACATACGAGCCACGGCCTGTGAAAGAAGCCTGGTCCTTTTAACGGGCAAAATACTCCTTCATTCGGTTGTATTCTTATGTCTCGAGGATACCAGACTTGCCAAACTCCTGATCGTTGATAGATTAAATAATTGTATTTCCCAAGAGCCCTACGCGCAGCAGCTCGACTAATGTTTCTGAGATGATCACGGCGCTGGAAACTCAGCAGTGAAGCAAGCATTCAGATTCAGATCTAGGGATGAGGCTCGTGTATATCCCTGTGGCGTTGACCGTTCCATTTTGTTTCTCTTCTCACCTCTACTACTCCCGTTTCATGAGCGTGAATCCTTGTTTGAAGGATTTTCAGACTCTAATCTTTCGATGATTTTCTCTAGCATATGGTTTTTGGGCGTCAAAGATCCTCGGGATTTGCTTTGGTACTACTTCAAGTTACTATTGTGTTCCCCTCTACTGCGCTCCTTCGGATGAACTACGTGATAATTTCTGACAACTTTGTTACATTATATAAAGTAATGTTAGGACCGATGAGAGGTAGACCTTCATCTCATTGTCGAGATCTCTATGTGAAGACGCCACACTCGGCCTTCAAGGGCTAGCTTGCTGTTCTCCGTATCCSAATCCCAAAATGGACACTTGCATGGTCTTTCCTCCATTAAGAACAGAATCACCTCCACGGATCGCGGCGTAGAGACTTGTTGTGTCCGCCGCGGCGCGGAGAATTTTTTCTGCATTCTATACATAGTGGACTCTAGAGCAGGATGATTAGTGAAGTGAGCTTAGGGACAACCGAGCGCTTTGGACGCTTGTTATGCTGTAGAATTAAGATGACAAATACGAGAACGAATTAGGCCGTATTAGGCATTTTGTGGTAAGGAACAGCGTCGGGCCGGCCSGCCCCCAGATGCTTCTCTCCATATGTATCTAGTACGCTTAGGCCTGCTTAGGCTGTGTTTAGAGTATTCCAATACTTTAATAGTGAAGGGGAAAAAAGATACAATCAAAAAATGAAGATCGTGACGAARAGGACTGCTGTGGCAGAATCATAGCGCTCTCAATTCTGAGCTCTCCTATCGTCGTCCCTCGAAACAATTCAAAAGGGTGCAAATCCTTGATTCCTCGCGGTGCGATTGTTGCCGATTGATGAATTAGTATTGCTTTGGAATGATTCGTGCTGGAATTGTATTGACCGGATCTGTCGAGCGGATTGGCTGTGTGGGATCCGTTCACGGGTCAGACATTTTCGAGGGATCCAAAGAATCAAAATGTAAATGTGACCGTTGATTTTTGGGGATCGAGAAGATACTGAGACTTGAAAAAGTAGGATTGTGGGTAGTGAATCCCTTCCCGTATGGTCAGCTGGGGGAAGGAAATTCAGGAAAAGNAGATAGATGTGCAGATGAGTGTGCATGTAGATACGTCCACCAGCGTGACTAGAGTGTAGAGCTTACCCCCATATGCCCCCGATGAGGTCGGTGAAGTTCGATCACCGTTTATTACAATTAATCAGGAACAATTGTCGGGGCGCGGTGGGTTGCTGGAAAAACCTAACATGCCTCGCCAGTCGAGAAAGAGAGTGTGGAGTGAGACAACAAATGCATGACGCCTCACGTAAATTGACGGGTTGTCCGTAGCGCATACTGCATTTTATCGCTTCTGTAGTCGTCTTTCCGCGAAGTGGGTCAATTGAATTTCGAGTTACAATGATTATGCATGCGAAGCCCAGTCGAGGCAGTGACAAGGAGGCGGAGGCACCATCAAATGCGATCCACTGGCATCAAGGTCGGTTACTTGATGAACAAGCGAGGCGCATCCTGGCGCATTTGGGATGCGCTCAAAAATTCTTGTGATCTGGCAACGATTTGGTGCCAAAATCCCTGGGACGATTTCGAAATGCAAATTCACGACAGACAAGGGCAAGGAATCAATTCCATAAGCAGCAGGAAAAGCATCGCACCAGAGTCTGACGATGTCGATACGCCAGTTAAATGCTCTTTCGTTCAGCACAATATTGCCATTCTTTCGGAACATCTGAGCAGCGTCCAATTTTTGAGCTCGAGCGGAATCTCCTATGGTCAATAAATATATGTACGCTGTTGAACGTTGAACGGCAATTTTAAACTCCGACGTATGAGCCGAGAAGCTCGCCGAGGCGGAATCTGCCAGTGTTGACCTCAATGGCTTGTCCGTACGCGTACATATACTTCATCTTGGGTATTCGCATCGAGTAGGTTACAATCTCATGGTAGAAACACAGGAATCTGAATTATCTAATTCAAAAACACATTACCTATGATATTACCATGTAGTAGGGTTTAGTTATTTCCATGCAACTCTGGAGTCTGGACAGTAGGCATTACTGTCCTGTATTTATTGCCTTGTCCTCGAGGAGAATTCGAGAACATCTGGAACGAGCCAGCCGGCGATGCCGATTTCCTCTAGTTGGACGTTGGGCGAGGCTTCCTGTCCCAGATATCTAGTCATCGATTGTATCTGAAGTGAACCGGCATAGACCGTGGTTCTACGGTCAGGTTGCTCACTTAGACTGCACAGTGAATCCGTGCCAATGCGCGCTAAAAAGACCTGACCACCCTATATTGGCGACCAGCCTAGAATCACTGTCTTCCAATTCTTGTCAAAATTTTACAGAGCCTTCCGGCTTTGAGATCTTGAAAGCTTGCGCGCTCGAGTAAGCACTCAGCCTCATGTTCGTCGGAGTTTGAAATATGTGGTGATGTAGGTCGAATCCGGACCAACACAGACTAACACCACATTGCCCAAAGAACGAGCGATACGAGGAGTAAAGAAGAATCACTAGTCGGGGTAATATATGAGAGAAGCAATGGGNTCGAGTCGAGGAGGAATTACCCACGCTTAAGGTTCCGGAAGGTTAGGACGATGATGTAGATACTAGGCACTCGGTAGATGTTGATGTTTGTTTCGCATTGGCATCGATTGTATTGGACATCGAATTGGGAAGAAAACCTGGCCTAGTAAGGACAGATCAGGAGTAAATCTGAGAGGATGTGGCCTGAAATGGAAATAGGGGCATTGCAACAACTTGGCAGCGGACCTTGTGGATCGAGGCGAAACACAGCCTGAACGGCCATTTTTAGATAGCTCTTCTGTGAGATTCCCACGTAACGAATCATTCCCTCGTCCAGTCACTTTTTATTTCCCTCGGGTCTTCGTCAATCCTTTCTCTTCCTTTCTAACGTCTGCACTCATATATACTTCATCATCTAATAATCTTCGGACGACAGAAAGACCCCTAGCTTTGGTCTGAGCAACTTTATTATTGACGACAAGTTGCTTCGGAACGAACCTGACCTGTTGTAATTTCACATACAACTTCGGCCCAGAACCACCCCACTTCATAACCCTCCTTTTTTGGCTCCGATATCTCAACTCTTCCCCAAGCAACCACTTGGACCTTATCCTTATTATTCCACAATGGCCTCTACGCTGTCTCTCCAGCGTCTGCAGACATCTATTCCATCTCATCACTATTCCCACTCGTACGATTCCGACTCCGGGGATGCCCAGGACAATGGAGGAGAGTATACTGCAAGGCCTGGCAATGCTCATAACCACTCAGAAGCACTCTGGTTCCAACCAAGGGAAGGCTCATCGAATACCACTGCCGATTCCAGTAACATTGCTGGCAGTGATGATAGTGAAAATCCGACACCAATACTCCCTCATGGGCTCTCGAGACCACTAAATCCAGTGGAGGAGGATCGTCTAGCTCAGCTCGATCGGCTAAAATTCTTCCTTGCAACTGCGCCAGGCAGATGGGATGCACAACCAGAAGCGAGCACTTCCTATGGCAGTCCAGGTCCTCACCCGGCACTCAACCGATTCCTACTACCAACACAAGAATATGTCACTTGTGTCTTATGGAATGGGCTGTACCATATTACGGGAACAGATATCGTTAGGGCTTTGGTATTCAGGTGCGTTGATGCGATATTGATATTAATGGTTGATCTCACAATATACTCAGATTTGAAGCCTTTGGACGGCCAGTGAGGAACATGAAAAAGTTTGAAGAAGGTGTCTTTAGTGATTTAAGAAACTTGAAGCCTGGTGTCGATGCTTGCCTAGAGGAACCCAAGGTGAGCTTAGTTTCGTTACTACGAATAATCTGTCTCCCCGACTCCACCGGAATGGAGAATGATTAGAAGCTCTCCTAACCTACCCACATCTTGCTTTCCTTCTCACTTTACTTCCTTCCTTATCTGACACAAATTCCCTGCTAGTCACCTTTCCTTGACCTCCTGTTCAAGTACCAATGCATTCGCACGCAAAAGAAACAGAAAGTCTTCTACTGGTTTGTCCTCTCTTACTCGGCTCTAAGAATGATTCTAATACTCGTTGGCCAGGTTCTCGGTACCGCACGACAGGCTGTTCCTGGATGCTCTCGAACGAGATCTGAAGAGAGAGAAGATGGGTATGGAGCCAACGACGGTCATTACAGGTGTGTTGTATTCATCTTCCTGTCGTCGCTGCGCCGCTTTGCGGAATTCCCGCGGAAGTGACGCCGAGGGCCACTGCCTTGCGTGTTCCGTCGGGGGCTGGGATTGCAACCAACATATTTCCTCCGCAGGGGACGGAGTCGTGGCGCTTCATTCCTGTTCGGTTTTATCTAACCTTATCTTTTGCAGGTGAACCGGCACTTTCCTTCACGTACGATNCCAAGCGCTCTCTCTTCGACCAGTTCGCCCAGCACCTCGGTCCAGACTCCCAGTCGTCCTCTTCCGCAAACGCAGTGAAGAAGAATGGGAGACGGGCATCCGACGGGGAGTTGGAGAGAGTCGTGAGGGGGCTGGATGTTGCTGACTCTGAAGATGATCAAGCAGCTCCAGCGGGGAATTTCTTCTCGATGGTCTCCTTGATCGGCGCTCCTTCGTATAAGCAAAGGAGAAAGAAGGCAACGGGGCAAAATAAGGGGATGTTGAATGGTGCGGTTATGGATGGAGAAGACGATGGTATTCCTCTTCGTTTCTCTCAAAGTTTCCATTGCTGAGATTTATTATTTCAGGATATGCAGATGATGAGAGAGGACGGTATCCCTACCGCACTCAGCATCCTGACCGATTCATGGGCAATCCACCCGACTCGTCGGTGTCCAGTACAAGTTCCTCCGTCTTGTCTGTTGATATTAAAGAAGAACCGATGACGGCGGCGGACGTCTTCCTCAACCAGGCTCGCGGGGATTTCGCGAACGAGAGGAATATCAAGAGGCATTCGATGATTGACCCAAGAGAGGTGAACGTATTCTACGAGGGAAAGTATGGCGGACAGGGACCAGGTGCTAGTGGGTATCTAGACTATGGACGACGAGGCGCGAGTGTGGATGTAGCTGGACTGAGGACTCCATATGGACAAGGAAGTGTAGGGGGGCTCGGGGATGAGTTTGATTACACTGCGACTTGTAAGTGATTTGTTTTCGACATTCCCCTATTGCTCACGGCAGGTTACAGCTGGTAGTATGTCTGCGGGATACGCAAACACAACATTTGCTTCGTCGGGGACGTACAATCCACCGCCCCGTGAGGACTTTGAGGGATATCCTGCCTCCTATCAGACGAATACGTACGCATCCTCGCTCCCTGCATCCTCGTCGTTCCCCGCATCTTCCACTTCGACGTTTCCCAGCACCACTGCTGCTCCAGCCACCGGTGCTGCAAAGACGCACCCTTGTCCGCTCTTGAGCTGTGGCCGCACGTTCAAGAGGATGGAGCATCTGAAGAGGCACCTTCGAACGCACACGATGGAGCGGCCCTTCGTCTGTCCAAGGTGCTCGAAGAGGTTCAGTAGGAGTGACAACTTGGGACAACATCTGAGAGTGCATGGCCGAGACGATGAAGCCAACGCTACAGAGGGATCTCCGGAGGCCGGTAATCAACAACAGAGCGACGCAGGCGGTGAAGAAGGGATGGATTTGAGTCAATACGCGCCTTATCCTGTCTCTGAGGGAGGTAACAGGCGTTCAGGGAGTGGGGAGGATTGGGAAGAGTGGATTAGATCCAACGCGAGTGAGTCGGCGGACGAAGCGTCGGTGTCGAGTGAGGCTGAAGATGAGCAGAGAGGACGGGTTGGTGGGATTGGGATGGATCTCAACATGTTCGGTGGAGAGTCTGGCTTGGGGATGGGTATGGGTATGGGTGCCATTGGGATCCCAGGAGCTTCCAATCACGGCTCACCGTCAGATGTTCAGATGGCGGACGAGACTAGCGGCTACTATAGACCGTCTCCCCCCGCCGCGTTCCCACCTTCGCATTATCCCACTCCTCAACCACGACACGGATCGGGGGATCAATATATGGCCATGTCTGCGTCGGCACCCTCGCACAAACAGACATTCGATCACGCAGCGTTGTATCCTCCTCCTGTCATGATGATGGAACCATCGGCATCTAGCTCACTGGACGCTCACCTTGCCTTGTCGGCCAACGGAGGGGCAGTAAGAAGACACAGGAGCATGACGCCATCTGTCATGCGCTCGAACAACGCTGGAGGGTACGGGAGTCGACCAGGAAGTGCTCATAGCATGACAGGAGAATTCGTACCACCACCCGAGGCCTCTTATATTATTCCCGGACCGACGCGAGGGTATCATCCTTACGCGAACGCGAGCACGTCCAGGACTAACAGCGGAAGCTCGACGAGTTCGGCTACATCCAGTCCTGCCCAAGGCGCATACCTTGCTCTTGACAACGGTGCGATGAGGAGGAGTGACAGTCGATCGTCGAGCTTGAATATGGATCCTGGTAACAGAGCTTCAGTTGGGTCTATCGGGTCGATGCACCACTTATCGTTGGGTTCGAGCGAGAATGGTTCCGATTATGAGCGACCAGGGTCATCCCTCAGCATGGCTGATACATCGTCTGTGTTCGGTGGAGAGATATACAGGACAGATAGCCCGGCGTCCTTTGCTGGAGTACCGATGACAGACAGTCCCGCGGGATATGTGGTCGACCTTCCTCAAACCTCATCCTCTTATACGGCGCCATCTGGACTACCAGCGCACATGCAACGACAAATGCCACATTACAACCCGCCGACTCACAACCAGTATGGGATGTCTCATCCCCCGCATGCGGCTACTGTTCCTGGTCAGTTTGACAAGCAGAGCAACCTCCTCTACCCGCAGAGCGACGAGATGTATCACCCACAGCACAGCACGTTGTGATGATGTTTCGGTGGTTGCCAGGTCTGGACATTGATATCTACGCCTACCTGATTCTCTCTAATCGTCCTCTATACACCATGCATCTAATTCCTATTCTTATCCTTTCCCTTTCATAATTTGCTTCCTGTATACACGCCGTGTAAAAACCTCGGCCATGCTTCCGTATTTATTGCTCCCCTCTCCATATATTATATTATTTTCTCGAGTATCGTTTGTGTGTTTAACTTACGGCTCCTCTATCCAATGTCATTGAGTTACATATTAGCGTCTATCTATTCTTTCTGTTTTATTGTAGGTCAGATTCCGCCTGAGATTACATTGTAGTATAGTATGGAAACTTGTAATACAATTATCTTATCGACGACGTGCATTCCGAAGAAAGGGTGGTAAATGTTCAAATGTCTAACGAAGTCTACAACAAGCAACGGATACAGGGATAGCCATGGGCTTTAAGTTTTAATCTCATCGCAAGAAATATGATACAGTGAGTCCAAGTCGATTTTTTATGTCCCTCAAACTCTTGAGGAAGGTTGGGGCCACACAKTCCTCCCGGAAGTGAAGTGTAACGGTTTCCAGTAGACCTACGCGGGATACAATCATGCGTATAAGTTCTTCTTCCGGCACATGACACTGGAAACTGAAGTCTATCTCCCGAAGATGAGGAAGAACGACGGCTGCAGGAGATGAGTTATCGATGGTCAGAGCGCGCATGACGCATTCCGTGAGAGCTTCGTTGGTGCAGACTTCGTGAATTGTCAATGATGTGAGAGTAGAGAATAGTGTGAGGATGTTCTTGACATTTGGCTCTGTCAAAGGGATCTTGAGTGACAGAGACCGCAGATGCTGCAACATTTGTGAATTGTGTATGAAATTGAACGCGTCTGTTCGATCCCACATGCTCTCTGTGTGTCCCGATGAATTTAGGTTGCATCTAGCAGCTTCCATACACAAACTCTCCAGTACCGGGAGACTGAAATGGCGAAGGGTTCTATGAGTTCGACGGTGAAATGAACTGCTCTCTAGCAAATGATCATCATGGATTTCCAACAGGGAAAGCGAAGTTGCCCGGTTGAAAGTAAGTGTATCGGTACCAACGAAAGGGAGAGTAGAGGCAGAGAAAATGGTGAGGTCACGAAGAGACCGAAGATCACGATTTTGGAGATGAAATAAGTTCCTGCCATCGCCGACTTGGAGGCGGGTTATGTTTCTCCATGCGATATGTGCAGAGCAAGACGTTCTTGGGTCAACGTACAACGTTCTGACCATGGGGAACCTATTTTCCAGTATTGGGAAGAGAGAAGGGTCGTCGTTCGCAATTTCTCTCCGTGAACTCGAAGAGAGATGTAAAGCCTGAATATTTGGAAAAATCCCTTGGTCTACCAGAGAGACGAGACTCGTATCCATTGAATCAATGTGAATACTTTTCCAGCGGCTGGAGTTAGATGCAATTACACGCATGAGAGGATCCCNGCGTCTCAGGTGGTCACTATGGATGCGGAGTACCATAAGTGTGTTTCCAGCTCTCGAGAGGTATAACCGGACAATGTCCGTCCACTGTGTAGAGTTACGAGCAACCCGGGGTGATAATAGTCCGCCACTGCGGCTCCCAAGTGCAATGATTGACCATAGCTTTGGCATTGACAAAGCTACTCTCCTCCATCGATGGCACACCAAGCTGAGTATAATGGCCGCTCGCGTTTCCCGCTTGTCTTGGATACCGTCCTGAAGTAAGGAATCAATCGAATACATGAATATTATGCGCAAAACATCGTCTGTTCGCAGGCACGAATGTGGAGATTGAGCAGGCAATTGAGGATAGACCCTGGCCCATGTTCGGACAAGCCCTTTCTTCTTCCGCAAGATAAGGGTTTCTTCGTTATTTGTGCACTGGCCAATGCTGGCTGTAATACGCCTTTGTATAATTGAGGCCTTGACTAGTGCAGAAGCTACTTCCAACATATTGGGCGGCTGGAGCACGGTCCCATAATGATAGACACTTTCGAGCAAGAACGTGAGGGTGGGCAATCCCTGGCCAACAAGCTCCGGGTCTGCCAATGAAATCTCGGACATTGAGATTTTAGAGTAAATGGCGTAGATGGAGGAGATGTTGTTGGGAATAAAAGAAGATATATTACGTAAGTAACCTAACGGTGAGAAATACATCAAAGATGATCGATTATCCCCGATTGGATATGCCTTATCCTAGAATCTGGTGTAGCMGGATACACATCAGTACACACGCTGTATTGCTTCGACCTTAGCCGAAGCCCTAAAGAGTCTAATCGTAATTGAATATGAGAATCTCGCCGTTGGAAAAACAACATCAAGTCGCAGTGGTGAGGCCTAGAAGTGCAGTTTTAACTCGATTCCAGCAACTGACCATGCAGCCGATAGCTGTTTGCCGTCCTCCCCAGAGGACAATTAGATGGGATTCCATTAGATTAACTCGTTGTAGGTAGCGAACGTGGGGAGATAAAAATTGTACTAGTAAAAATAAGGTAAGTATATGACTGATGCTGATGCCTATGTGTCACTTATTGGGCGGCGACATGGTCTCGGTTTCCAAAGCTATTAACCTCTGCGCCTTTTTGGTTTTGATATTGTGGCTATTTTTGCATAAAATGTCAAAGAAAGTGTTGGCGAAAAAGTGGAGGGTCGTACCAGGTCTGATTCTCCGTCATAGGTAGTGACAACATCCGTGTTCACTTTGACTGAGGCAGACACAGTCCACACAGGCGGTCGTGTGGAGTTGTCGCGGCTTCCACTACCCGTACTAGGAGTCATGTTGTTCAAGGCATGGTTCTCAGGTCGGAGAAGCTTTTGACGAGAGATAAGGACATAGACCAGCACATTGCCATATCTGCAGCAACAACAATTAGTACACAAGAGAAGGTGACTGGATCGCAAAGAGCATACAGTGGGCCGGACGAAAACTCCCTTTAGTAAATAAACAAGATCACAATGAGCCATATCCGCTTGGGAAGAACGAACTTTACTCACCAAACCATGTAAACAGAGTTACTGGACATAGTTTCGTAGCAAAGCAAGAATAATGTCATGCAAACTGCAGTGACCGTGCCCGTTTCAATAGACTGAAGGATCAACTTCTTGAGTAAGTTCTGGGTTGACTTGAAATGTGTCTTGCCATGACTTTTAGTCAGCTGAACGATATAGAACATAAGGGATTGGAGTGTAGAGAGGAAAACCATAAGAACGCACGATAATGGTCATGGTCACTGCAATTAAAATGTCGCATGCCACCGTGCTAATGGACCACAACTTTGGCGAGATTCAGCACCGCTACCCACCAAAGGAAAAAGACCGTGTACTTACCCTCATAACCGCCTGCAGTTTCCTGATCGCAAGTGCATCCGTCCCTCCTGCAAGAAACTGAGAAATACAGACCGCTCAACAGCAACATCACGAAGAAGCCAAGTTCGACAAACCTGGACCATGATAGCAATTGACCCACTAAATGCCATAATTGCTGTCTGAAATAGATATTCAACGCTGGAAATATTACGCGGCCTCATTATACACTTACCACTGCGACGATTCCCCCAGCTATCTTCGCTTGTAAACTTTTCGACAATATGTAAATTCGCCTATTCAGGGGTGTGAGCAGAAGATAAAGATACGACATAGACAAATGCGTACACAGCGAAGAACAATTGAACGATGAAACCATCTAAGCAAGTCAGTAAGCGCTCGAAAGACTTGATGCTAGTGATTGCTCACTGAGTCCACTCGTGAAAGGTCCCAGTGCCGATTCCCAAGGCGTGTTTGTCCAGACCGAAACCACGCCCCAATTCTCCACCAAAATGCCCCACTGTGTCGCTGTTCCAAACCCGACATGAAGTGTCCCAGTTGCGGTGAGAAGAGCGACTGGCGCAAGTGAAATAGAGGACGTGAGTGGCAAGTTAACTGCTGAGGAGGACTGCATACCAAGGTATTTCAGCCATTTATCATTGGCCGAATGGTAACTGAAGTACTCGGCTAAAGGTTTCGAACGATTCGATACGATGAAAGGCATGAATTCTCCACTAAGACGTACTTGTTTGGACCAAGAAACACCCATACAACATCCAGGTAGTGTTAATGGCCATACACTAGTACGAGGAATCATGGTCAGGGCGTCATATGTCTATAACAACGTAAAGGAACTTACTAGTGACCCATTGCTAATGTGATCGAGAGAAAACAAAGAAAGAACTTCAGTACAAGGCTCGGGAATCATCGAAATGGGACTTACAATGGTAGAAAGGTCGCAGCTAACACGGCGGGATCAACCGCGGCAGACATCGTTGGATAAATTGGAGGTAGAGAACTGAGAATGACATACGTCGTCTTTATAAGACCAGAAAAGCTGAGGCCAGGGTCCAGATAATCTATATGGAATTCAGGAGCATGGCAACAAGGGTCCTACAGGTTCTTAATCTCAGGGTTCTGTCGATCCTTTGCCGTGTCTTGAAAGTGCGTGCGGGGTACACGGAATCTCTGCCGACTACAATTGTACAATAAAATTAACATCGTCGGGCCCCAGGAGAAGTGTAATTTACTAACCTTAGTTCCTAGGCACCACTGCAAGATCGTCGGGTGCATGCAAGTAGAAGCTAGTAGAAGGCAGTCAAGAACCGAGAGCACCATCAAGTTTCCGTAATAGTAATAATACAATATCTTGCCGAGTGGAATCATTCAACGGTCAACCCTGCAAGGGTTCTCCGATTTTTTGTACTTACGTTCCTTGGAGTAAACACAAACTACAGGCTCAGTGAAAGGGAGCAGGGACTGTAAGTTTTTGCATACTGAAGAGAGTTAAGGAATGTCTTCAACCCCAACACAAGCATTGCTTTACTATCTATGATGAAGTCCACAGTTTCCTCGTATCGAGCTCGTTAGAGCTACTTACCGGCCTCAGCCAAAGCTCAGCTAGCAGTCCATAGTTCGGTACCGAGGGCAAACACTTCGCGAAAGCCAACAGGCCTAGCCGTTTTACAAAACAGCCATCCTCCGTTGACCAGTGATTTACATAGGCTCCTCAAGTCAATATAACCTAGCACCGATCGTCGAGAGCGTCTTCAAGGATCCAACCGTACACAAGATACACGCGAGAGACGAGAGTTCCAGTCTGACATGGTGTAAGTTCTAATTGTAACGTCGGGTCGACGAGTTCCGTCATGTCGCGAACCTGAAGATGGTGGAGACTCTGGAGAGCAAGAGAGACAAAATGGTGTGCGGATCAATCGGTCCGTTAAATTGGCAGGAGAAACGGAAGGGAAGAGTCGATATGTACAACTTGTAAATCGCACCAGTATATGGAACACGAAGACTAGCTACTGAAAGATGATATCATAACACCACCAAAAAAAAAAAGATGATATCATAAAATATACAAAGAGGTGATGAGAAAAGACACTCTACATAACCTCAATCCAAAAAGTACGCCAACTCCATCCCACCAGCCGCCCTCATACTTCTCAATTCGGCGAGGAATGACGGTGAAGGCATATGAGCTCGGAATCGGAGGGATACAGTCTCCAAAGTGGTCCTGCGCGATGAGATCATACTCTTCAGCGCGTTTTCGGGAATGGCCCAATCAAATTTTAAGTCCAGGTGCTTGAGATTAGGCACTGGCATGTTCGCAGAGTTTGCGGAGAGGTGGGCGACGAACGACTCTGTGAGTGGTAGAATTCCCCCAACTTCATGGATAGTCAGTGATGTTAAAGTTGGGAACATCAGCAACGCATGTCGGGCACCGTCTTCGGAGAGGGGGATCTTCAGGGAGAGTGTTTGTAGGTGGAAGAAACTAGATCTACTGTGCAGCGTCTGCATTTCTTCTTGATTCCACAAACTGACCACGCGCTCCCCTAAGGGAGGGGAGTCGAGGAAGAGATGTCGCAGTGAAGGAACGATAAGATGACTGAATTCACGGGCAGCAAGGGCAACCATGTCATCCCTGAGTATACCGCCAGTCCTACGGCAATTCGGCACCCAGAACTTAAAGCCAGAAAGCGACAGGGTAGTGAGCTGTCTGAATACGACAGGCCGTCTGGGTGGACGAGGTGTGCTGGGAGGACAACGTGGGATCAACGCGTCCACGATAGACAAGGTGCGAATGTCAGGAGAACCGGCAGCCATTTGATCTATCGCATGTGCATTCCCTGTCAGCCGGTCGATGGGTCTCCTCAACACCACAGGAATGGCAGACGTCGCTGCACTGCTCGTGTAAAGCTGGGCCAAGCTACACCCTGTGACCCCCAGATGAGCAGGCAAGCCTTCCTGGCCAATACAGTACAGCGTCCGGAGTTTGGGAAATGATATGTTGTTAAAGAGGGCAACTTTATTGGGTTTCTCGAAGTACATTCGGATGTGTGCCCATCTACGCGCATTCAAAGCGACAAGATCAAACAAGGGATGTGGTTCGAGCTGTTTGGTGTGAACACATAGCGTCAGTGGTTTGTCGCCAGCCCGCGCTAAATAGGTCTTGAAAATGTTCATTGATGATCCATCTGTATTATCGACATCGTTGGGAAACCAATAGTCATTGTGAGAGTCCACATTATCTGCGGTGAACACCGCCCAGAGTTCTGGTTGGGACAGAACCAAACCCCTCCATTTCCTGGAAACCAGGCCAATGGAAAATATGACAAGGCTCTCTCTGCGAGTCTCCGGAGTTCTCCATTGCCGTAGGTCATCAGCAAGAAGAGAGTCGGTACAATATTCGAAGATAATGAGCAGGAGCTCGTTTGGGAGGGCACGAATGGGCGAAGGTAGAGATAGCCCTTGGTAGAGTTCTGCCCATGTCCTCAGATGTTTCATCTGGCTATCCAACATTTCCTTTTCTTCTCTTTTTTTGCCTTCTTGGATGCCTTTCGTAGACACCTCAGTTTAGTGTCAGTCGCGCCGAGGGCATAGGCGACATCGATCATACTGGGGGGACTTTCGATAGTTTCTTCCGAATCATTATAAAGTGTTTCACGAAGGGACTCCAGGCTTGGAAAGCCCTCTTCAAGGAGATGAGTATCGAGCGCGTCAGACATGTACTCAATCGTGCAGATGAGGGTAAGGAAGTTGAAAGTTGAAAACATAGTTATGACTTCCAAATGGAAACCGGTTAAATCGGCCCGGGAATGAATATTTGAAATTCCCGCCACCGTCTTCCCACAACAGTGACAACACCACTTCCTATACCATGAGGCAAGTCCTGTTCGATCTTGGCACTCGGGCTTCAAAATTAACGCCCACCGTAGGCCTCCTGTCCCTTGTACAACACCAACTCGCACTGCTGGTGCTTCTTTAGCCCACTTGGATGGATACGCACTTATTCCTCTCAACGACCCAGTGGCCCAAACGAACTTCGTGTAATCTTCTACCATTTCTGAGCTCTAACATTGAGATTCTAGTAAACTTACAGACCCAAACGGCCATTATTTGNCCTCATTATTGGGATAAACAAGTACACAGACTCTTTCTTTCCAGCACTGACTGGAGCAGTGAACGATGCAACCCGCGTACGCGATTTCTTTCGAGACAGCGTCGGAGTCGATGCGAAGAACTTGGAGATGTTGCTCGACCATGAGGCAACACGACAAACTATCCTTGATCATATTGACGCTCTGGGCACTAATACAAACATCGATCGAGACGACGCGGTCCTTATCTACTTCGCCGGACACGGCGCCTTTGCCCATAACCAGAAGTTGTCTATGATTCTACCCTGTGACTTCAACTCAGAATCAGAGGACCCAAGGCAAGGGCAAGGAATCCCTGACATCCTTCTTCGCCACAAACTTAATACCCTCGCGAAGAGAAAAGGCGACAACATCGTAAGCATATCTATATACCTACTCTTCCTTCGTTGATCTTGATTGGATTCGTAGACTGTCATTTTTGACTGCTGCCATTCTGGCTCTGGAACAAGAGCTGAAAGGGTTTTTGAAGACGGTCACAACTACGCTATCCGTGGTGGAGATCTGCCAGCAAGATATCGCGTCCCAGACGAACTACTAGCACCCATATTTGAGTCAGACTCGAGGGCAGAACAAATTCCAAAGGGGCTGGAACATACAGAATTAGCATCCCACTCTTACTCGCGGCTTGTAAAGAGGGTCAACTAGCAGCCGAGCGCGACAGCAACGGTATTTTCACAACAGCCATTCTCGACGAGCTCAAGAAACTTGGAAGCCTCGACAAGGTCACCTACGAAGNGCTGATCGCGCGTCTCCCTGATCTGGGATCTCGGTAAGTTCTCACTATGACTTTGCCATTCGGAGACCTTACCATTCCGATGCAAGCCAAACCCCACAATGTGAAGGCGTCAATCAAAAACGGATTCTGTTCAATGCCAGAATCCATGACCCGGAGCCACGTCTGTTCAAGCTGAGGGTGGACAACACGGGAGACATCACCGTAGATGCAGGCTCGTCCTACGGAATCGAAGTCGATTCATTCTTTGCGGTGATTGAGAACAGGGAGACGTCTCCAGACAATCACCCGCCCGCATCGCTTCGAGCAACGCTTGTAGAACCCTTCGTCACCCACTTGCAGCCCACAGACCCAGATTTATTTCCCCCGATCTCAGANGGCACCTATGCACTCCAAGTGTCGGTTGGAAGGAAATATGATCTTCGTTTGGGAGTTCCCTTGAATAAAAGTGTTGTCCTCGGTGTTGCCACCGCAGCTATCGAAAACATGCAGAGAGACGACGCCAGAAAGGGGAACATTGCTCTAGTCAATGAGAATGACGACCCAGATCTCGTTGTCCGGGTCGACGATGATAACCTCCTTTGTTTTGAGGTGAATGACCCTAGGTGTCTTAAACACAAGTTCAAGACCATTCCTTTCCGGGAGTTCAACACACCTTCCACCATGTATCGTGTCCTTGACGCTGCCACGAATTTCTTTTGGTTCCTCAATCACACCAATACCTCAGACCTTAAAACCAACCACATACCTCTTTGTGCGATTGAAGTTGAATGTTTCGAGTTGCGAGAAGATGAAGAAACCATGGAATTCAAATGGATTCCTTTTGGGCCAAATCTGATCAGAAACGACGAGCTTGTGCTTGAAGTACCAGGCCCTGACGGGGATGGCAGGTTGCCCTATGGATTCAAGCTTACAAATAAAACTGCTCGTTCGTTCTACGTTGCAGTGTTCTTTCTCTCCGCTAGCGATTTCAGTATCGGTACAGTACCTCCATGATTCTAGTTGAAAGATAGTTTTGACCTCGTCCACTTAGTCAACTACTATCTCCCTCCCACCGCCAAAGATGGAAAGATAGATCCTCCACTTCCCAAAAACGGTGTTCTTGAGATAGGTTACGGGTCAGGTGGTGCTCGTCCACGAACGTATTTCGTGTTGGAGGGACAAAGTGTGGACATCGGATTTATCAAGATACTCCTCTCAACGGAATATGTCGACTACAGCAACTTCGTCCAGACATCACCGTTCGGTGAAAGTCGTGGAAAAATGGGTACTCAGTCATCACGAGCGCCACCCAGATGGGAGACCATGTTGTTCACCGTAGTCCAAAACCGAAAACGTGGAAAGTGAATTCGAAGAAGTCAGACACTTCCTCTTGGACATCTCATGCCTCCTTGCCTGTTGTTGTACCAGCGATGGTTATTTTGTTTAGTAGCTTGCATTGCTGTATTAGTATCAATATCGATTCGGACAACCAAAGAGATGCATAAAGTCACTATTGTTGACGGAAACGATTCTCACACATACTTGCATTAGTATAGTCAGTCGTGGCAGGAGAAGTCGTTCGGTCTCAATGTTTAAGATCATTTTACTTGGGCGGGACCGAGGTCCGATGTTGCTCACGACTCGGACTCATCCACGAATCTCCACGAATGTCAATATCACTCAAATTGTCAACATATTTTATCTCCACAGCCAAGCCATGGGTGCTCTGGAATGGATTCTACCGAAACCTGGCCGACCAAACTCGCGGTCTCTTCTCATCTCGTCATTTCGCCTGCCAGGGTTTAAATGAATCGCGCTATTTATCCTCCCTCATATACACCTGCCTCTAACTCAAAAGTGCTTCAAGTTTCCATCGAATTTCGTAGGACTTCTTTAAGGGTGTAAAAGAGAAGCAGGCTCCCGAGAAGCATTCCGATTTGAGTAAGTAACCTTGGATATTTTTGTACCTCGTAAAATTGCGTACTCAATTTTCGTTTAGGCCAATTGATTTTGGATCATGAAATTTGGATGTATGACCGTCTGCGTCGGAGAGTGGCGGTATCATGCCCAGAATCTCGTCAGGAATACTTATCCGGTAGGGTTCCAGTTCCTCACATGTTCACCTATCGTCCGTCGTTCATGGCTATGATTAGTGGCCTTCGGGTACTTACAGAAGCAAAGATATCTTTGTTATCTCCCAGTTGAAGGCAGTCTATCCCCCAAAACACTGTTTTCAACAGCTCACAGGGCCTCAGGCCAATGGATGGGTGTAAGAAAGGGTGTATGTTCTTGTCGACTCAGCACGTTCACCAAATAGTCAGAGACTATTTCACTATACAAGTCAGTCGATTGTATCCCGGGGCGCTGCAAATGTCAATGGGGAGGTTCCTAGTAGAGCATAATCCCATCAGCTGTAAGTTGGATATAATTTAGATATAGTAATGGACTATCTCGCTTATCGTTCCTCGCAGAGACCATTCCTATTCACTGTATGTTACAACTGCCGACGTCTTTCTGTACGATGACATCGGTACCGATACCATGGTCACATCTAAACGGGAAATATGGAAATCCGTGGGATGATAAATTAACGCCACATCGTATACCATGGTCCCTGTGACCCCAAACATTACTGGAATCCTTTCGCTCTCGTATGATTATATCTATATTGGAGTGCAGCCATAGAATGGCGGGCAAGTAATCCAAGCATTCTACTCAAACTCCGCCCCTCTTCCCCAATATAAAAGCTACCCAAAAGCAGCTCAAAGCTTGTATATTCCCCCCAAATGTCTTCTCGTCTTAACTACCAAGATATCCAGGCCATTCTCTCCGGGTCATCCGAACCTCGCACTGGGCCTACGGATGTGGTGGACGTCGTTATTGGAGGCAGCGGGCCAATTGCGTTAGTATTGCCATCTAATATGTTTCCGGAGTAGACTAAGTTATGGCGACGGCAGATGCGCGTATGCTCGAACCATCCTGGAGCAGAACCCACACGCCAATGTGTTGATGGTCGAGATTGGGGCGCAAGAAAGTCCTATCGTTGGCGAACACCAAAAGAATTCCATTAAATATCAGAAAGATATCGATTCGTTTGGTGAGCCACCTTGCATCTTTTTCTTATGGATAATCGAATGACCGCGAACAAAAGTTCATGTCATACAGGGGGCTCTGCAGACCATCTCTATTCCGTCCTCAGATACGTACATTCCCACTCTCGGTGGAAATGCCTGGACGCCCCCTCTGGATCCTCAGCAAAAACTCATCTTTGAGGGCATCAACCCCAACCAAGCCCGAGAGGTCAATCTCAAGGCGAGCGCAGTTACTCGTATTGTCGGTGGGATGGCAACTCACTGGACTTGTTCATGTCGTAAGTCCGCTTTTGCTCATTGTAGAGTTTTGACTCAAGCATATCGTATAGCTACTCCACATAAAGAAGAGCTCGTCAACAACCCGATCCCAGAATCCGAACGTGTACAGCTGTAYAAACGAGCCTCTACCCTTCTCAATGTTCACAACGACCAGTACGAAGACTCCATCCGTCACAACGCCGTCAAAGATACCCTCCTTGCGGCTCTCCCTGCTGAACGCCGAGTCCAGTCCCTCCCTCTTGCGGTGGAACGCCGCAAGGACAATCCCACATACGTTACTTGGTCTGGTTCCAACACCATTTTGGGAGATCTGAAAAAGTTTGGCAAGAGGTTCCGGTTGAGGACAGAAACGAGAGTTACGAGGCTATATGGAGATGTGGGCACGATCCAGGGAATGACGATCAGGGATATGAGAAACGACAAGGATATTCTGGTACTCGCGAAGGTGGGTTGCGGCGTTCAACTTCCGAACGTTGTTCACCTTGAAATTCTGGATACAGGCTTTTGTCATCGCTTGCGGAGCCATCTGTACACCACAGATCCTCGTGAACAGTGGTATCAGACCTCCCGCGCTTGGTGCATATCTCTCCGAGCAATCTATCGCATTTTGCCAGGTTTATTCTCCTTTTTCCCCCAATGTGTGTACTAAGCTCATTCCCCATATTTATTTCCATAGATCATTCTAAAGCGTGAGATTGTTGACGGGATTAAAAGCAATCCCAAGTGGCAGAAACGTATCAGAGACCATGAAGAGAAACACAAAGGCGACCCGCTCCCTATTCCATTCCAGGATCCTGAACCTCAAGTGAGTTCTTTTGCTGACCCCTTTTTTTCTCCTTCAAGATAATCATGCGCCGCACGCAGGTCATGATCCCATACACGTCTGACTTTCCGTGGCACTGCCAGGTCCATCGCGATGCATTCTCCTATGGAGACGTTGGCCCTCGTGCAGACTCACGTGTTGTTGTTGATCTGAGGTTCTTTGGAAAGCAAGAAATCCAGGAGAAGAATAGGGTCTGTTTCCCGGAGGTTGCACCGACTAGGGACGGCTGGGTCGCTGGTGCTAAAGACTTGTATGGGATGCCTCAACCGACAGTAAGTACCCATTGCTATACCCTTGGCCGCGATCGGGTATTAATCGACACAGTTTGAGGTTACGAGGAGCCAGCAAGACTTGATCAATGATCAAAGGTGAATTCCATCGTACATAGATAGTTCAAGCGTCTCTAACCATACACCGTGAATAGGATGATGAAAGATCTCTGTGCTGTGGCAGATACCCTAGGCGCATTCCTCCCGGGGTCGCAACCACAATTCATGGATCCAGGACTTGCTCTCCACATTACTGTATGTGCAGTCTTCGCTTCTGCCTCTTTCCTTGGTAACCCTTTGGGATATAGGGCACGACTCGCATTGGGACTGACACAAAAACATCTGTCGCTGATCCGTCCTCTCGCGTCCACGGCTTCAAGAATCTTTGGGTTGGTGGGAACGGGTGTATCCCCGATTCGACGGGCTCGAATCCTACTTTGACTAGTGTATGTATACCTTCCCCTCTCTCAAAGTGGATGAATTTGAAATCGTCTTCATAGGTTATGATTGCCCTCAAGGGTGCAGAAGCTGTTGGAGAGTTGCTGAAGACAAACGGTTATTGAAACCTGCCCCATCGGTCAACCAAAAGCAAAAGCAATGATTATTAGACCCCAGATGAAGATGTACAATAAGAATACTAGTTACAAGTTATAGGAAGTACAGACCAAGTTCCAATGACAAGGATAAAGTCATAGTCTCACTTGCATAGTGTCAGATAACAAGCAGGGGGGAAATAATATATACTGCATTGAAAGGTTTCCGTTCTCGACCACAATTTCAGCAATAAGTAAAACAGATTAATATCCCATATGGATGAAGGGGACCCATGATAAGAAATTGTCCTCCCCAACGTGGTCACGAAGACACTTCACCGCGTCATGTAATGCATAGGCAGCACGGCTATGTTCTTCTCGCTCATCGCTGCTCGAGGCTAAGAAGCTTGCATAGAACTCTTTCGCAACCAGAGGGCCGTCTGCATCTCGGATAGACCACATTGTCCCGATGACACTGCGATACCCCGCCATAAGCATCCCAGCAGCCAGATGAACCACCTCTTCCGGTAGTTTCTCATCGCCAGTGGCAGTCTGACACGCCGAGAGAAAAGCAAGCTCGGCATTCTTCAGTGATTTCTTCATAATGCTACCCAACTCCAACCGTCCATCATGAAGGATAAAAGCGCTCTGAAGCGGCTCTTTGTGTTGGGTTCCGTGACATGCGAGATGAATATAGTTGTGATCTTCAAGCGAATCGAGAATAGCAGATACGGTGGCCTCCTCCTCATTCAGCCAGCAAATGTCAAGTCCTACTCGTTCCTTGAACTGCTCTTTTACCAGCTCTACCTCTTTCACCGTCCCAGGAAGATCGGATCCTGCTTGGCTGACAGTCAACATCTTGTGGGCTTCAAATTTGCGGAAGCAAGCAGGGCGTGAACGTTTGAGGAGGGTGGTTAAATTCGGTGTGTAGGATGAGACCACAAAGTCGTAAATCTTTGAACCTCTTTCGGAGTCGTAACAGCCGGCAGCGTGGATGGGAAGGAAGGCAAAGAGACCCGTTGGGCACCAAGTGATATGAGGGAGATTCCTAGCATCTCTGGACTCCTACAGAAGTAGAGCAAAGATGAGCCGGGCACAACAATCTGATCCTCGCATTGGACTCACTGTGTACCCCAGTGCGTCCAAAATAGGTTTTACAACACGACCCCATAATTCTCCCAAGACAACAACAAAATCGGGTGCATTGGGCTCCGGACGGGAAAACTCTGCATCCTTGCGGAGTTCCTGTCCACGAATCCTCGCAGTCTTGACCCATCTGAGCATTGTCTGTCGCATATTCACCAACATTTCCAAAGTCACAGGTAGAGAGATATGGGCCAAGTCGTCGTCTTTGTGGCCACGTAGAATGAGCGCATCACAGTGATCATTCCAGATACTGATGATAACAATAGGCCCGTCTTTCGCCGCTGCTTTGAGTTCATAGAATTCCTTTGGCTGAAGAAAATTCTCAAAGCCTGGGGTATGAGAAACTTGTTTCATCAACTCCTCAAACCGCTCTGCCTGGCGACGATGATGTCTTCCTTCCTTCTCCAGCGTGATCTGATCTTGGCTGGTGGTAGCATGCCAAAGATCTCTGGTACTCGCCACATCGAGTGCACGAGCGGCCTGTTCCAGCTCATCAGCAATTTCTGGCATTGTTGATCTGAGAGCATCCATCGGAGTACGGAGATGCAGAGTTTGGCCCCATACAATTGACCGGCCCTGCTCGAACCACTCTANGGCTAAATTAAGTTGGCCAGCCTGAATAGCGGCAGCGGCAGCTAGGTTCACCGATTCTCCAATCCTGGATATGGCCTTGAAGCGGTGCTCGACAGGCATTCCAAGCCAAGCCACCTGGGGGATCAACTGTAGCATGATATTGTAAGGATCCAGTGGCATAGCCTGGGAATAACGCGACGAGAGATACATTGAGAACCCGGCCCATCGTTGTACACACCCGAGACGTGCAGACAAGCTACCCAGACTCTCAGCGCCATGTTTCCATTTGTCTATCGCCTGGTAAATGAGCGAAATGTCGTCTGTGCTCTGCCTCAACAAGACGTTGTACCGTTTCTTGATAGCATCTCCATAGGTAATCATATGAGCCGGGGGAAGTGTATGACCAGGAGGCATGAGGGATGACGCTTCATCTGCATACAGGATCGCTCGCTCGACATCAGCAAGGTCTCCAGCGGATGTGGTATCTCTGACAAGCAGAGAGGCTCCTGGAGCGAGCCTCAGATTTCCCCGAGGTGTGATCACTTCAGCTCGTGCCTGCAAGGCAGTGCATAGATTCATAAGATGTGCTACTCTCCTTGGATGATCATGAGGCGTAAGACTGAGAGCGTCTTCTTGTAGGGAAATGGCCCTATCAAGATCCGCGGTCTCCTTAGAGTATGAAATTCGATGTCGACGCCAGAGGGATGCAGCGAGATCATTTAAGCGTACGGCCCTCTCGGGATCGTCGACTGGGGTGAGCCCCAACGCTTCACTGAAAATCCCCACCGCCCGTTTCACTGACTCGTCAATCATGGTGTCACTACACACCCATGGATTCCTGACGGGCGTTAACAGTACACTTCCAACAATCGAAAGGACGGAGGGCTTGTGCGGATCACCGTCTGGCACGAGAGACATTGCCTTCTCTCCTTCTGTAATCGCATTGTGAAGATCGACTATGTCTCCCAGTCGTTCGAAACGGTGCTGGAATATCTGACTGAGATGGGCGAAGTGTGCGAAATTAGAACAGCTGTGCTCGTCAGACACGCCAAAACCATGTGGGAGAAGTTCCACTTCACGGTCAAGATCCCGAAGTTGACTGTGCAGTTCAAACCGAGATTTGTACCACTGGCTTAGTACATACTTATGATGTGGTTTTCCTACGTCACTATCGGGGGTGCGCTCCAGAAGGTATTCACCAATCTCAATAGCTCGGTCAATGATATCTGTCTTGAGGACTTTGGAATGATAGGACCACAGAGCATTATAAAGGTCTTCGAGACAAAGCAATTTATCTCTCCCTATGAGGTCGGGATGAGCGGCAGCTTTCTCTAGGAGCTCGATACCGCGCTGGAGGTCGGTCACTCCGCCACGACTCTCGAAATGGCGAGTCATGATCGCACCCAAAGACGGCCGAATATACGTCAGAGCTTCATCGTCTTCTGTTGCCAACAGAGCAGCCTTCTCCCATGAAGAGATTGCGTATTCAACATCCTGGGCATCCGCCAGGACGTTGAAGCGCTCTTCGTATGATCTCCCAAGCTCGAAAAGAACGGTGGGCTTCTCTGAGTCTGGAGCTAGTTCTGCTGCTGCTACCTGGGCGGCGATAGCTCTGTGGATATGGTCAACTTGGAGTTGATCTTCGAGGAAGTGATTCCACTGGGAATACCCCCGGTCGAACCAATGCGCCCAGTTCGAACACTGGTCGGGTGAATCGCACTGGGAACTCTCTGTTACTTCGGAAGAGTTACATTCAACAGCCACTGACTCCATGTTGTAATTCGAGTCTTCTACAGCACCCTATCCGAGCCACAATAAATAACTTAAGCATGAAGGACCAAGATTTAGGCTCACATCGAGTTGGGTTCCATCCGCAGCTTCAACAGGCATATTATTGGCAGTTATAGCGCTCATAGCTATGTATGGTCTGTACCGAGAAGTAGAATATGAGTGACAAGAGACAGTCGAGGATACGGAAAGGGTCACTTCACTTGTCACTCAACAACTATGTGCTCAAGATATATTCCTGATGGATGAGAAAATCAGTTTGTGCATTCTTATAGGGAATGGAAGAAAGTGGCCCGGCATTTTCCGTTTGACGAAACATACATAGAAGGAATAAGGGGATGACGGCACTGCTGTAGATATACCGAGCATGACCGACATTGAATAGCCAGTTGCCCCGGACCGAAATCTACTCGAAAGCTCAGCAAATGTGTGAGAAAGAGGGCCATCACAACATACAAATCAAAGCTAATCCAAAAGTGTTAGAGATTGTTTCTGTGAGCACTACTTCCGTTGATCCAATGAGTTGCACACTTCAGTTCTCAATCTCGCGTTATAACACCATAGAATCATTGGAGCAACAAGCTGGATTGCGCAGATTGGAGGTGGTGGAAGAAAATAACGAGGGACGAGTGACCAATTCCCGCTTCCTTCACTGTAACGGTCACGTTACCCGTGCACGCGACGCGTCGCTATTGTTGTCCTAATTTGGATATCAATGTCACCATCAATTTACTCGGGGAAATCATTCGCACATTAAACCATGACCAAACTTTAGGTCTCTTATACTACAACCATCACCTACGGCTACGATGGGAACCTCCGTCCTCCTCTTCTATCGGTACAAGGGCGCCTCCATAGNCTACCATTGCGACTCAGAGTGGGTGGAGAAGATTCCTAATATGATCCCCTACAACAACCCCGTGAACTTTGCAGCATGGCTGAAAAGGACACAAAGGCAAGTTCAGAGGTACCTAGATTACTATGAAAGTGCATGTTCAGAATCCCAAGACAAAGATGATGCGAATGATGATGACGAGGAGGGCGAAGAAAGGTTGGAAATTGTGGAGGAGGCGGAGGAGGAGTCAGACGGTGTAGATTTAGGAGAGCAGTTTGAAGGCCATGACACATTCTGGCCACCCAACGCTGTTGAAGACGCTCTTGTGTCGGTCGACTACACGTACATCTACGAGATTGATCTCGACAACCTCGTCTTTTGGTGCGAGACCCATCCAGTATACAACCTCACCCATATCCCTCGGAGATCATACTGGAACGACACTGAAATAGAGAGGCCATGGATAGGTATGTTGCAGAATGTCCTTTGTCAATGTCATTGTGCGCTGCTTAATCTGGCGCGTCTCATAGGTCGCAATCACTATGGTTGGGAAACCTATCCTAGTTCCACACCAGAGGAATCTCGTTATCGACTCCCTCCTCCCGCTCCTGTTATTAAGGACGAGAATCTACTAGGTTACGATTCAGGGAGTGTCGCAGATGTCCACAAAGTCATTCTTCGCCCACAAAGAGCCAACAAGATCGAGCGAGTTAGAATGGCCATCTTGGAGCGAAAGATAGGGCATTATATCTCTAAGATAGACACACGTTACGGCCATGGTCGGACAGTGGTTCGCACAATTCATGAGGCAGAGAGGGCCAGACAGCTCGCAGATTTTTCTTCCCGCACATTTTCTCTGGCTAGGATGCTTGTCAAAATGGCTTTCAAAATGGAAACGGGGTCGGAAAATATGGAGGGTTATCATGACTATTGTAGAGAACGCGAGGAGAACTGGAACAGCGGCGTAACATGGTACCGAGAGAACGTCGCCATTCTTTGTGCAACGCATCTTCAACAGCCCAGAAATCTCCACGAAGCTGTCATGACGGTGGTGCATGAAGCGAGTGTTGTCCCGAACGCATCACAGTACTACGGCATCATCCTCTCTATTACGCATATCTCTATTGTGCGTGTCGATATACGCAATGGAAAGACCACTTTCCAACACACCCCATGTCTTCAATTTCTACCCTCATGGTACGCTCAGTCACCGTCCACAGACGGAATAGCTGCTCTTGCTCGCCTTGCATATCAACTCCATGAAGATCTCATTCCCGACTGGACGCTAAGGGAACGAACAAAGACGGCGGATCTGAGAAAACGCTTCACGCGCATGCCACACAACTTGGACATTGGACCAGACACCACTGTCTATCCAGATCGTGCTTCACCTGTTCGTTCGCTCATCTCCAAGCTGCCTACGGAAATATGTCTTCAAATCGCAGAAGAGTTAGGAACACTGGAGGAAATCTACGGCTTCGCTCATCATCGCTATGACATCGCTTCAGAGATGATGCGCTACCCTTTCGTCTTCTGCTGGCCAAAAAGGTCATGGGATTATCAACGTATGAAGGACAGGCTGAGAGTGACAAGAGTTTGTGAAAGTCCGCTCTTAATGCCGTGCCACGAGAAACTATCTGCTGAAGAGAACGAGGGTGGTCCTGACTTTTATGCCAACAGACCATGTTTACGGATGGCAGAGTTTGAGATGTCCAAGACCGACTCCGCTGGAAAACCTTTGCGACTGCTACTGGGGCTTCATCCCGAAAATTATCATCCATGTCATGGTGAAATAGTAGAGCACCAGTGCTCGTGGAGGACTATTATAACACCATTTTGGGATGCACATTTTCCCTTCTCAATTTGGGAGATCAAGGACCCACAGGCTCACGCAGAATAATTGATGCATCAATTGATATTTAACTCGCATACATTCTTTTGGTTTATCATACACTTCTATATATAACCATAAGTATATCATCAAATAAAATAAAAATACATGTTGCCCTTCTTTAACCCCACCCGAATCTTCATCCTGACACACAAGGGATGTTTTTCAAGACAGCCAAGGATAGTATGGAGTAAGATCTGAGACATATCTGCTCATCTCAAACTCGATTCTAGGGACAAACACTAGAAATAAAGAGCTGGATCTGTCCATTATGTTGGAACGACTATCTTCCAACATTATTGGCATGCTTTAGGAGACTAAGTGAAAACGGACATAAAACGGGTGATTGGCCCCGGATGGCATTTCTGAGGGTTCACTGGGGTATCGGGTGCACTTCACTGGATAATCACCCGCTAAGCAGGTTATTACCACTAATTTTACGGGTGAAAAAAGCGGTGACCTTCACCGGTTTGAGGGCGCGTAGTGGCATTTTGACACGGCGAATTTATTTTTAAGCTAGCTCCTTATCGAGGGAAAAGTTACCTCGGCTAGGCAGTTCTCGATCAGGTGATTGGCTCCCTACCCGGGCCAGGCACTCCGCCGCTGGGTCCTTCCCTCATATAAACATCCTCCCTCCTACCCGCAGGATGAGAGATTTCATATCGACGGATGGGTAGGAGCCTGTAATTTCCCTACCAACTTATTTTGGTCAGTTTCTCCAGCATATCTCACACACTCGCCGGCTACACAAAGATAATGCAATGAAAAGTGGTTCTCATTCGGGAATGGGGGTAATACTCTTCAGCTCTATACTTCATTGGAAAGTTGGGCATATAATGAAATGCGGATGGCTCATGAAGCTCGACATGCTCCAGAAGAGAGAGCTTTCCGCGTACTCCGCAAAACAGTCACCCTAGCCTTGGATCGATTAACAAGGTCACACGTCGCTATCGTTCGGAAATGTGAACTATCTTTTCCAAAGGAGCTTTGTGGCCCATGCCATCCTACCTTATGTCTGACCGCACCAAGTCTCCATTCCATCGAAATAGGTCCAGCTTTCCCGAAACTACCCGATAACTTTCCATGGCACCAAATCACCAAATACAAGGCTTTCACCAGAACCCCAGCAGACGACTTTCGCCTCCTTCAGCTTATGGCAGGGGATCTCAGAGAGTGTACGCTTGACGCTAACGACGCCTCCTTTGAAGGGACGAGTATGGGGATTTCTAGGCACCCTGCCATCACCTTTCCACGCCTCTCCTCTCTAACACTGTCGCGCCGCAATGTGCAGAACGAACTGGATGCACTCTGCATGCCATCGTCGCGGGGGCTTGAGATATCCGTCGCGTCGAAAGAAAATCTCTCTCGTCTTGCATCTTTCATTACGTTCTGCTTCCCTGTCGTTTTCCCGTNCTCGTAAATTTCCCCTGTTCCAGCGCTTCCGCTGGCAAGGAAACCCTGGGCGATATCTTGATCCGCCTGCTCCATGCTGCAGGCACCCTCCGTCCCAAACAGAGCTGAGATCGGGAGACTTCTCTTGAAGCCAACGCGCCTTCCAAAACTAGAGTCCATCAATTAATTTTGGAACGATCTCTACCAGAGATGAACACCATATTGGCATCTCAGTCGTGGAATCGCGCGTATGGTTTGGTTCTTCTCTTGCGAAGATTAGAATCACTTGCCACGGTTATGGGTTGCAACTGGAATCTAAGAGGAGGATGGAGAGTCGAGTGACATTCTGTTGAGGGAACGGCGTACAGTTAAATCTAACATGGTAATATAAATCCGTTAGCGCCTCCGGTTTTTGTGTCGGTCAACCCACCGTGAACGAGACGTCCAAATTAATCAAAAATCCACACCTCGAGAGCCATTGCGGCGTTGCCATACCTGACCATACGCAGTGCAAAATGCGAAAAACAGGCTACCTGGGCGACTTGTTTTACGGTGATTCAAACTCCGGCAAGGTCCCTAATAGATTCTAGGATCCCAGGGGCAGCGGAAGGTCACCCAATAAATAAGTAAATTGCAGTGCCTTCGTTACCCATTTTTCTCTCCTTTCTTCTTCCCACTGTCTTTCCTTTCCTTTCACCAAGGCAGTGCCTTCCACAACCCTTTTAACTTGTGAGCAGATTACAGCTCTTTGACTCTTTTGCGACACACACAATGCAATTCAAACTCGCCTTTTCTTCGTTTCTCCTGGGCGTTCTAGTCGCCCTCTCCTCACACGATGCTAAGGCGCTGCCCCTCAACAAGAAGCAGCCAGTAATATTCTCTCTCCCTCTTTGCCGCCTCGAGAACAAGCATGATGTGCACCCTCTCATTGTAAGGTTGCTCAACAGTGTTAGCCTCTTTGATCATGTTTTAATATCATGATCTATACTTGCAGACGCACCAGCAGAATATCAATCGTGCTAGCAAGCGCCACGCACGGATGATAGGACGCGATGAACCCTCTGACACAGAATTGCACGCCGCCTTGGTGAAGCGGGTGGCCGCCCTCGACTCTGCTGGTTATCTGGACAAACGATACTACCGAGTGAAGCTACCTGGTGGAGCCCGCAATGTCGTTGAAGACCAACCCCTCGAGAAACGATTCAACCGTGGAGGTGTTCCGGGGGTTCAGGGAAATAATCAAGCCGTAGATACACTCTCCTTGAGGCGGAAGCGTAAGAATAAGCGGTAAATGACACTGTAGCAATTTCATTCTTGGAATGCTATTGATTGATATGATTTCAGGGCTACAGGTACCGCCATCGGAGCTGCCCTCGGAGGTCTTGGTGACACAGTAGGAGCTGCAGTTGGCACTATCGCGCATGGTATTGACAGCATAGTGAACAATACCATCAACTCCCTTTCAGGAAGTCCGACGACACCAACTACCGGCACATCCGATCCTATTACCTTCTCTAAAGACCCTACAGCAGAAAATAGTGTTGCCTTGGACATTGAGTGAGTAATGCTTCTGACCTTGTATTCATTTGCTCAGTGGAATCCTCCAACCAGAGGCGCTGACTTGGGTTATATTTCTCCTGTCCAATTGGGTANCCCACCTCGGCAATTCATGCTGCTCGTGGACTGCGGTTCTGCTGACACCTGGGTCGGATCTGAAAGTTGTGTTTCCTTGGATGGAGGAAATTGTGTATGGAGGTCTCTTATATTTTCCATATGCACAGGATCTAATGAATATTTTCAGGGCAACCATAGCTTCTTAGGCCCCGCTTCATCAAGCAGCTTCCTACAATCAGACCAGAAATTCAATGTCACCTACGGAACTGGCACTGTGGCCGGTACCGTGATCCAGGACAACCTCAACGTTGCTGGTATTGGATTGGATGGTCACATTTTCGGTGTCGCTGATCGCGAGTCTGTGGATTTCTCTAGAGATCCAGACTTCGATGGACTGCTTGGTTTGGCAAAATCAGTAAGTTGGTAGACTCCTAAGTCGTTACGCACCCATGCTGATGTGTTTCTTGAATAGGAATTGTCTCAACAGAAGACCTTAACGCCACCTGAGGCCATGGCTCAACAAGGTTTTATTGATGCTGCCATCACATCCTACAAGATCCCCCGTCTGGCGGACGGTCTCCTCGATGGACAAGTCACTTTTGGGTAAGCCTTTACATTTTCTTGTGTAACCTGACTATTCACCATGTTTCTCAGTGGTCTCGATCCGACCAAGTTCGACACTGACACGTTAATCGAAATCGATAATATCAGTCAAATCGGATTCTGGGAAGCTGGTATAGATGTCATCACTGTTGACGGTAAGGATACTGGTCTCAGTGGTCGTTCTGCTCTCTTCGACACTGGAACCACTGTCATCATGGCGCCTGGCAATGATTCAGATGTGATTCACGCTTTGATTGACGGTGCCGCCAGTGATGGTCAGGGTGGTTTCACTTTGCCTTGTACAACGAAAGCGAGTGTTGCACTCACATTCGGAGGACGAGAATTCACCATCGACTCGAGAGATCTTGCATTCGCTCCTGTAGATCCTAAGAATCCTACCGGCAACTGTATCTCTGGTATCACCTCCACGAACCTTCTAAATGCCACGCAATGGCTGGTCAGTTTCTATTCTCGCTATGTTTTTGGATAAGTAATACTCATACATTTGGCCTTTCAGGTTGGCGATGTTTTCTTGAAAAATGCCTACTTCAGTACCAATGTTGATGCCAACACGCTTTCCCTTGCTAAGTTGGTCTAGGTAGCTACGAAGCTTTTCTGTTCTTGGGATAGAGTGATTGCCTTGTACTAAATAGTATATATAACTGAACATGATTTGCAGTCATCCCAACTGGGATAATAGAACTTGTATATAGTACGAGAACGAATAATAGATGATCAGACAAGCTAATAGCCCATATGTATGAATGGTACCCATGATAAGAAATTGTCCTCTCCAACATGATCACGGAGACTCTTCACTGCGGCGTGCAGTGCGTAGGCAGCATGACTGCGTACATCTGGCTCATCTCTACTCGAGGCCAAGAAGTTAGCATAGAACTCTTTCGCAACGAGAGGGCCGTCGGCATCGCGGATAGACCACATCGTCCCAATGACACTCTGATACCCCGCCATAAGCATCCCAGCAGCCAGATGAACCGCCTCTTCCGGTAGCTTGTCATCGCCAGTGGCAGTCTGACACGCCGAGAGAAAAGCAAGCTCGGCATTCTTCAGTGATTTCTTCATAATGCTGCCCAACTCTAACCGTCCATCATGAAGGATAAAAGCGCTCTGGAGCGGCTCTTTGTGTTGGGTTCCGTGACATGCGAGATGGATATAACTGTGGTCCTCAAGCGAATCTAGAACAGTCGCCACAGTAGCCTCCCCCTCGTTCACAATGTGGATATCAAGTCCTACTCGTTCCTTGAACTGCTCCTTTACTAGCTCTACCTCTTTCACCGTCCCAGGAAGATCGGATCCTGCTTGGCTGACGGCCAACATCTTGTGAGCTTCAGAAGTGCGGAAACAAGCGGGGCGTAATCGTTCAACGAGAGCAGTCAAAGTCGGCGTGTAGGATGAGACTACGTAGTCATGAATGTTCTCGCCTGCATCAGAACGATAGTCACCAGCAGCATGGATGGGGAGGAAGGCAAGTGGACCCGTTGGGCACCAAGTGATATGCGGGAGATTCCTAGCATCCCTCGACTCCTGAAGAAGCATGAGTCGAGTACATCACTATGATCAGTGAGTTGGACGTACGGAGTACCCAAGTGCGTCCAAGACTGGTTTCACAACATGAACCCACAAATCTCCCAACACAACAGCAAAATCGGGTGGACCACTCCCAACACGAGAAAACTCTGCATCTTTGCGGAACTCCTGCCCACGAACCACCGTAGTCTTCACCCATCTGGTCATTTTGAGTCGCATGTTTGTCAACATGTCCTGGGTCATAGACAGAGAAATGCGGGTCAGGTCAGCTTCCTCGCCACGTAGAATGAGCGCGTCGCAGTGATCGTTCCAAGTGTTGATGATCACCACGGGACCGTCCTTCGTTGCTCCCTTGAGTTCATGGAATGTCTTTGGTTTAGAGAAATGCTCGAAGCCCGGGAAAGAAGCGACCTCTCTCGTCAGCTCCTCATATCGTTCTGCCAGGCGAAGATAACGAAGTTGGCCATCCGTATCAAATGATAGATGATCACTGCTGGTCTCTTGTAAATGAACTCTGGTGCTCGCCGCATCTAGTTCACGAGCTATCTGTTCCCGTTCCTCAGCCAGTTCTGGGGCCGTGGATCTGAGGAAATCCATCGGAATACGGAGTTGCAGGATTTGACCCCATACAATTGACCTACCTTGCTCTAGCCACTCTAGAGCTAAATCAGGTTTGCCAGCTTGGAATGCCGCCGCTGCCGCCAGGCTCGTGGACTCTCCGATGTTCAGTATGGTTTTGTAGCGGTGTTCGACCGTCATCCCCAGCCAGCCCACTTCAGAGATCAACTGCAGCATGACTTTATATGGCTCCAGTGACATGGTCTGGCCATATTGTGATGAGAGATGCATGGAAAACCCGGCCCAGCGTTGTGCGCACCAAAGCCTGGTAGAGCCGCGATGTTTATTGCCCTCAGCGCCCTGCTTCCATTTGGCTATGGCTTGGTAGATGAGTTCGATGTCATCCTGTCCCTCGCTCAGCAATATCTCGTATCGCCGCAGGATGGCGTCTCCGAACGTTATCATCCAACCCGGGAATTTATAATGGGAATTCCAGAAAACGTCAGATACAGCCTCCCCTACTAGTGATATCGCTCGTCCGACGTCAGCCAGATCCTGCGTAGATCTCGAGCCATCCACACTGAGGAATGGACGAAATCCGGATTTCGGTACGATCCTAGAATGTTTCCCACTCGCTTTCTTCGGGCAAGTTCGTGTCAGGAGAAGGATAGCGAGGCTCATGAGTTCTGCATCCCGGGCCCTTCTTGGATGATCATGAGGTACAAGAAGGAGCACCTCTTCTTCGAGCAAGATTGCTTCGTCGAGGTCGGTAGTGTCCTCTGAATCTGAAAGTTGATATCGGTGCAAGAGCGATTTAGCGAGATCGGATAGACGATTCCACCTGCCATCGGAATCGTCAGGAGGGACGATTTCAAGTGCCAGTCTACGCCATTCAACCGCCCGTGTTGCTGCGTCCAGAGTGGCACTTTGCGGGTGTTTGAGCGACATGGACAGTAGTGACCCAAGTTTCGCCAAAATGGCTGGTTTGTGTGGGTGACCGTCTGGTACGACAAACGCCATCCTTTCTCCTTCTGCGATTGCAGTCTGAAGGTAAGGGAGATATCCAAGCCGTGTGAACGTGTCTCCCATCGTAATTCGGAGATTCTTAATGCGGGCGATATAAGAATTTGGGCCATCTTCGTCAACGAAAAGAAGGGCCTGTTGACGAAGTTCCAGTCCACGGTTGAGGTCTTGAAACTTCCCAGAATACTTGAATCTATCCTGGTAAGCACCGCTCAACGCACCCATGATGAGTGTTTTGGACCTAGCACTATCCGGGGTGAGGCGTAGAATCTGCTCGAGGATTGCGATCTCTCCATCAAAATTCCCTGTCCTAGCCAGATAGTCGGAGTATTCCTCGAGTAGTGAGAGGAGGACGCCACGAGAGTGACCTGTTTCTTCCCCGGTTTCGAGATTGTCGACAACTTTTTGCAGCAGTTCGCCACCTCCCTGAAGCTCCGCAACCCTGCCCGGATTCTCAAACCGACGACTCAATGCAGAACACAACTGCGTCAGAATTTGCAAGCGCACATGAGCATCTTCATCTCCTGCTTCTAACATCACAGCCTTCTCCCATGTAGAGACCGCTAACTCAACGTCTTGGAGATCGCCCAGAGTATCGAAGCGCTTTTCGTAAAAGACCCCAAGCCGTAGCAATCCTGCAACCTTCAGATTACCAATATCAATTGGAAGTTCTACCGCTGCCTCCAAAGCGGCGATAGCTCTGTAGATGCTCCTGAAATCAAGGTTGTCTTCTTCAAAATCTACGTAGTAGTTCTCTCCCATAACACACATGTCCTCCCAGTCAGAAGGTTCGTCTTGTAAATTGTTTTCGAAAGTGTCTGTGTCTTCGGAAAGATCTTCGTCGACGGACATTGACTCTATACCGTCGTCTGATTCTTCTGTCGAAACCTAGAGCGGTTAAATAAACAAAAGATGAAGATTTACTAGACTCACGTTTTGGGCTCCGTCCTCGTCATTGACAGACATACCAGCCGCAGTCATATTATCCATAATGGTTTGTGACATGTTCTAGACTCGTCAGTAAAGCATGAATGTAAGAAAAGTAGTAGTCGGTATAGAGAGCAGTACCTCGATTACAGCTTAATAGCTAGGTGCTCAAATGTGCTTGCGATCTCAGGGAAACAAGAGGCGAGGGCTTCAGTTTTTAGTATTCCATAACAACGTAGAGCGCTCAATTCCTATGCACAGCATTGTCCGGTCAGAAAATAGAGCAGGGCAGTGTAAACGATCATACTCACAGGATGATGCCGATGATTGCACCTTGGAGTGAAAACCCGCACGGAATGCCAGCAGCATGGGACGCAAGAGGTGTTCGCGAAATGGACACCATAGAATATATATGTATAGAGACAGATGGCCGAAAAACACAAATTTGAATTCAAACACGAAATGGTGGGTCTATTCCAAAGTGAAACGGACCGAGGTTACCCATGAACCTTTCTCTTGTCAATGTCAATGTCATCCACGAGGTTCAAGCAATACTGCACATAACATTTATATTATATTTACCTCCAAGCCCACCCCGCGATTGAAAGCGTGAACTTCAACTGAACTTCTTGGGAAGGTTTTGAAGGCTCCGGTAATAACAGTAACAAGAATGACGAGGGAGAACTACAGGGATAAATACGTAGAGCGCTTCATAAGATCGTAGGGGATCGTTTCGTTTCATCCACAACTAGCTAAGATTAATGGGGGAACTTCGATCTGGTTATTGATGAATACTGATGATACAGTTTGCGCAAGTCCCTCTGCAGCTCTTTGGAAGCTCTACGAAGATCATATAGCAGCAGCAGGAAGTCGACGAGTTAAGATATTAGAGTTGAAGAGTGGAATCTTAACTGCTATCACGCATCATTCATTCAAGAGCAGGTTCTGCGAGGTCAGTTCATGACCAACATTAACACCAAATGCATATGGAGTTGGAAGCCTGAGTGAGCTCGCTGGTACAGAGCATCACAGAGAGTACATAGGTGTGGACAAGAAACACCCAGCACTAGCAGTCGATCAAAAATTTGAGTTCTACAAACCACCCCGGGCCACATCAGGAAAATCACATCCATGTGGTAAGGTATAATAGGTATGGCAGGTATAGCGGGTATACTGAGATTGTCACTATACACGGCTACACATCCATATGCAGATCATGAATCCGTTTCGAGAATTATACCCGAAGTATGGCGGTATAGAGCGGTATATGTGAGTTATACCATTATACCCTATTATACCCACCTATAAACAATTGAAAATTTAAACATTTTATTCCAAAATTACTATTATACATAAGATATACCAACTGTTGATTCACTAAAAATCTCAGGGCGCACCCTGCTTAGTTGGAACTTTGAAGTCCGGGATTCATTCAAGTGAGTTGAGACTCCGACGGTCCGTGCGCGCGACCACCCTGAACTTTCCGGCTGAGTTTGNAAATTTTCGATGCGTCTTCCATCTCGTCCACCACGTCGACTCTCCACCACGGCCATCTTCGTTGTTCAACTTTCGAGGCCTTACCTTCATATCTACCACTTTCCCTACCAATAAGAAATGAAGGACGAGGATTAAGGGTGGATATTGTCCAGAAGAAGCAGGGGAATTGGAAGTTCAACTAGGTATGCGACTACCTCTTATCTACTATCAATATTCTGATTACCATGTAGTTATGGGCCTCTTGACATATACAAGACTAGGCCAGTTATAGGGATTGCAGGATGATTGTAGGTTGAGACGGGACATGGGCAAGGTGGGATGGAAATGACATGGCGGCGCTCATGAGTGATCTGGTGGATGAGTGTTGTGCATAGGTACTATCCTCCTCACTAATTATTGTCTTAGCATTAAGTACATTACCTATCATAATAATATTAATGATATTTGCTTTCCCCCCTCTTTTATGAGCCTGTATTAAAATAAAAATGATGTATATATGTGTATATTGGAGTGTATAGGGCTAGTATAATGGGGTATAGTATGTATGTATACCATTATGTTGTTGGCGTGGCGGCCGCGAAGTGATTTGTACCGCCACACCGGTTGTAGTTGCATAATCACGTATGGTTAGTATGGTGCCACGCCTGCTAGACGGATGTGAATTTCCTGATGTTATAGCCGCATGATTTTCCCAGCACATGTTCTGCACTCAGGTGCTGGTCCAGGACTGGGCGCTAATTGGAGCAAACTTCGTGAGGCGGAGATCACAGAGGTGGGATTGCCAAAACTCCCCGAACAATCCCAGTGTAGCATTTTTGTCGGGGCAAGATCCTCATCGTCAAGGATCTGCACGAGTCTCATTCCAAAAGTAGCGACTGACCAAATATGGTAGGTATAGAGATATATATCAATGACTACTGGGGGTAAATGGGAGTATAGGTATACATGGAGAAAAGAATAGACGGAAGGACAGAAATGTTACTTTACATGTTTA